>JAGSMR010000009.1:3852500-3880000 GCA_029286605.1 Sericinus montela
ATAGCGGAGTGGTCGGGTGGTGAGAATTTAGTTTCATCCTCAAGGGGTGGACCCACGAACCCATCAGAGGATTTTATCAAAAACTTATGTATGATTAATATCGTTGGTTTAGACATAGAGATGGGGACGGGCTCACCACTTGTAACTTTGACCCAATAAATGTCTTCGGTGGAACTTAGGTCGAAAGGACTTAATCTTCTAGACCTCTGTCTTCCCCTTCATTGGGAAGGGCGTGAAGACATTTTTTTAATGTAACTTATTTTATTTGGATTATCTGTCTGAAATAAAGAAATTTCATGTTACTTACATGAAGCTTATTGATAGCAGATGTATATAAGTTACGAAAACTACTAATTGACATAAGAAATTGTAATTTTTTGTGGAAAAACGAAATCATCAGGATACGAATAATATTTAGAGAACTAAAGACTTAATAACACCAAAATTTATCTTGAAACACTAGTAATGTTTTGGCACTAAATCTTAATCGGTTTAATAAAAATCATCGATTTAAAAACTAATATCGACCGAAAAATATGTTGGAAATAATTACATAATAAATTATTAAAAAAAAACTTTCGATAATGTTTCTCACAGTATTTAGTCGACAAATTATAAAGTTTCAGCTTGTCTGGATTACTTTTTAAAATAATTTAATCTTGCTGCACATTTAGAGAATTATAAGAGAAAATTTTGAATTTTATTCATTGCTGAATGAATGAACCATATCCGATTGCTTACGGGATTTTTCAGGATCTATCCCGGGTTCATTATTATTTTTAATATACCTGTGTGTGTGTGTGTGTGTGTGTGTGTGTGTGTGTGTGTGTGTGTGTGTGTGTGTGTGTGTGTGTGTGTGTGTGTGTGTGTGTGTGTGTGTGTGTGTGTGTGTGTGTGTGTGTGTGTGTGTGTGTGTGTGTGTGTGTGTGTGTGTGTGTGTGTGTGTGTGTGTGTGTGTGTGTGTGTGTGTGTGTGTGTGTGTGTGTGTGTGTGTGTGTGTGTGTGTGTGTGTGTGTGTGTGTGTGTGTGTGTGTGTGTGTGTGTGTGTGTGTGTGTGTGTGTGTGTGTGTGTGTGTGTGTGTGTGTGTGTGTGTGTGTGTGTGTGTGTGTGTGTGTGTGTGTGTGTGTGTGTGTGTGTGTGTGTGTGTGTGTGTGTGTGTGTGTGTGTGTGTGTGTGTGTGTGTGTGTGTGTGTGTGTGTGTGTGTGTGTGTGTGTGTGTGTGTGTGTGTGTGTGTGTGTGTGTGTGTGTGTGTGTGTGTGTGTGTGTGTGTGTGTGTGTGTGTGTGTGTGTGTGTGTGTGTGTGTGTGTGTGTGTGTGTGTGTGTGTGTGTGTGTGTGTGTGTGTGTGTGTGTGTGTGTGTGTGTGTGTGTGTGTGTGTGTGTGTGTGTGTGTGTGTGTGTGTGTGTGTGTGTGTGTGTGTGTGTGTGTGTGTGTGTGTGTGTGTGTGTGTGTGTGTGTGTGTGTGTGTGTGTGTGTGTGTGTGTGTGTGTGTGTGTGTGTGTGTGTGTGTGTGTGTGTGTGTGTGTGTGTGTGTGTGTGTGTGTGTGTGTGTGTGTGTGTGTGTGTGTGTGTGTGTGTGTGTGTGTGTGTGTGTGTGTGTGTGTGTGTGTGTGTGTGTGTGTGTGTGTGTGTGTGTGTGTGTGTGTGTGTGTGTGTGTGTGTGTGTGTGTGTGTGTGTGTGTGTGTGTGTGTGTGTGTGTGTGTGTGTGTGTGTGTGTGTGTGTGTGTGTGTGTGTGTGTGTGTGTGTGTGTGTGTGTGTGTGTGTGTGTGTGTGTGTGTGTGTGTGTGTGTGTGTGTGTGTGTGTGTGTGTGTGTGTGTGTGTGTGTGTGTGTGTGTGTGTGTGTGTGTGTGTGTGTGTGTGTGTGTGTGTGTGTGTGTGTGTGTGTGTGTGTGTGTGTGTGTGTGTGTGTGTGTGTGTGTGTGTGTGTGTGTGTGTGTGTGTGTGTGTGTGTGTGTGTGTGTGTGTGTGTGTGTGTGTGTGTGTGTGTGTGTGTGTGTGTGTGTGTGTGTGTGTGTGTGTGTGTGTGTGTGTGTGTGTGTGTGTGTGTGTGTGTGTGTGTGTGTGTGTGTGTGTGTGTGTGTGTGTGTGTGTGTGTGTGTGTGTGTGTGTGTGTGTGTGTGTGTGTGTGTGTGTGTGTGTGTGTGTGTGTGTGTGTGTGTGTGTGTGTGTGTGTGTGTGTGTGTGTGTGTGTGTGTGTGTGTGTGTGTGTGTGTGTGTGTGTGTGTGTGTGTGTGTGTGTGTGTGTGTGTGTGTGTGTGTGTGTGTGTGTGTGTGTGTGTGTGTGTGTGTGTGTGTGTGTGTGTGTGTGTGTGTGTGTGTGTGTGTGTGTGTGTGTGTGTGTGTGTGTGTGTGTGTGTGTGTGTGTGTGTGTGTGTGTGTGTGTGTGTGTGTGTGTGTGTGTGTGTGTGTGTGTGTGTGTGTGTGTGTGTGTGTGTGTGTGTGTGTGTGTGTGTGTGTGTGTGTGTGTGTGTGTGTGTGTGTGTGTGTGTGTGTGTGTGTGTGTGTGTGTGTGTGTGTGTGTGTGTGTGTGTGTGTGTGTGTGTGTGTGTGTGTGTGTGTGTGTGTGTGTGTGTGTGTGTGTGTGTGTGTGTGTGTGTGTGTGTGTGTGTGTGTGTGTGTGTGTGTGTGTGTGTGTGTGTGTGTGTGTGTGTGTGTGTGTGTGTGTGTGTGTGTGTGTGTGTGTGTGTGTGTGTGTGTGTGTGTGTGTGTGTGTGTGTGTGTGTGTGTGTGTGTGTGTGTGTGTGTGTGTGTGTGTGTGTGTGTGTGTGTGTGTGTGTGTGTGTGTGTGTGTGTGTGTGTGTGTGTGTGTGTGTGTGTGTGTGTGTGTGTGTGTGTGTGTGTGTGCCTGGGACTGGTAATCTGGGATTCGCCGGAAAGACATTTTTATATTCTGACGATACATGCCTATTTTATTTTGAAGAATCAATCCACAAGATTATATCTAACGCTCAGGCTCATGTAGATATACTAAATGAATAGTTAAATCTTTACAGTTTGAGGGTAACACAACTATAAAATTTATTATTACACTATACTCTAAAAGTGGTACTCGTAAACTTGTTTGAATCTATCATTACAGATTCAAAAGTAATGAACCAAACCTCTTGTAGACATATTCAAGAATTAATACGAAACGAGATGAACAATAAAAATAAAAGTTTGCATTATCGGTTTATCGGTTTTCAAAATCGGTTTTTATTTCCTTAGAGCATCATTGGTTACGTCCTGTTTATTGATTTTTTGACGTTACTTCTTAATACATCGGGAAATTCAAGATTTTGAATTTAATTGCAGAATAATAGAAATTTTACATCAATTGCAGCAAAATGTTGCTGCTGTTTACAGAGGTATTTGTTATGCTATTTTACGAAACTTTTTTATACTTTTTGATGTTATATTATGGTTAAAGTTATTCAATATGGGTCTATTGCTAGCATTTAAAAAACAATTTTTTCGCGTACGTGTTTTCACGAATATATTGATGCGACTAAATGTTTTTATTTAGTATGTTATTCATAATTCCTTCTAGGTAGGTGCTGTTACAATTTCAACCAATATGCGAAGAATATATGAGACATAGCATTTAAGAAATAAATTGTCTCTTATGCACATTATTTATATAAAATGTTTGTTATTTCCCGAATCCAATGAAAATGATGCGCATTTTTTTGTTTGCAATTGTTCAAAAAATATTATGGTACTGCTTTTGCGAATAATGAAAAAGAAGCTTGCGAACACAAAAGTATTCTTTTAATTTTACAGGTTTAGAAAACTATCATCATGGCATCGCAATCGCAGATGTTGGAATTAACATGCATGGAACCAGAGAATTATAGAAAGTATTTTCGTGCTTTGTCCTGGCTCGCTAATAGGTAATTGAAGTTATTTAAAATTTTTGTTAAAGCTTTTAATAAAAATTGATAAAGCTGTGAAAATATTTCTGTATAGTGTTGATGAATTGTCTTATGGTATGAGAATACAACAGTATAACAGAGTGTAACATGTGCATTTTAATGATAAAATGCTGTCCTAACTTCATAAGACAAAGAGACAAAAATCATTCTATTATGAAAATTAGTATTAGCAGTAAATGTCTCTGAGAGGCATTTACTACAATCATCTACAAAAGTCATGTTGTCATAAGAATAAACCAAATGTTAACAAAGTTACATTATAAGACTAACGGATAACTTATGGAGAAGGAGGCAACAATAATTACCATTTGAAATTTTGGTTCGGGTTTCCTATTTTATTGTAGAACAGGCACTCCTTTTTCCATTCATAATTTATTCTTCAAACTGTCAGATACACTATTATTTCTTATTTTTTGAATATGCTTTTACAACTGCTATATTATGCTAGTATTAATAAAGTTTTTTTCTTTACTTTAACTTTACATCATTATTGGATTGTTAAAGTATGCACAGTTATGTATATATTTGAAATTTATTACTCTTATAATGCATATGAAACATAACAGAAGGACAGGAACCACAAGCAGGTTAATTTTTGCCACCAACAAGAATATTAATAAAAGAATATAACACATTATCCTAAAGTATCTTATCTTAATTTTTACACCCTATCAATATTTTATTATTTCAATATGTGCCTAGAAATGTTATCTAAAAAATAAATGCCTGGTAATTGGATATATAGTGAAGCCATTACATTTATTCTAGACAAATATAAAACATAAGTAGTACATGTTGTATGGCACAAGTTTTACATACCTAGTTTTTGTCCTTATGGAAAGGAAAATATTTATTATCTAGTAGTTTAAAATCAAAAAATGATTTCTTGCATTTATGTGAACACTTCTTGAATTAGAACAAATGCAAATTGGAAATTTTATTTCCATATATTTTGGATGCTTTAGAGCATTCATGGTCATGGGGAGGCTGAAGTCTTGAAGGTCTTGCTGTCATTATTAGCAGTTGCCAAACTGTGGCAACACCTACCTTCGAGCCATCATGTCATATGCATGTCAGTATATAAAATAATATATACTCAATATTTATTAAATATTAATAATATTAATATTTATAAAATAAATAAATATAATAAATAAATATCTTCACGCAATTCCCAATACAGGGGTAGACAGAGGTCTAGTCTAGACAATTAAGTCCCTTTGACCCATCTTCCACTGAAGATATTTTCGGGACAACGTGACAGGTGGTGAGCCCGTCGCCGCCTTTTATGTCCAAGCCAATGATATTAATTCATACATAATTTTTTAGAAAAACCCATTGGTAAGGCCACTTGAGGATCGAACTCAGGTCTCTTGACTCGAAATTCCAACCACCCAACCACTTGGCTATCGTGACTTAATTAATATTTATAAAACTGAAAAAGTGCCAATAACCTGTTGTGTCAATGAAAAAAAATTTTCATAGACTATTATTAAAGAAGATAATCATTAAGTGTCCCATAATATTTAAAAAGGTTTGAATCATTAAATTTCACAACTCAAAGTGATAAACTATTTTGCGTTTTTTATTTCCAATTCGTCTTAATTTGCAAAACTTGAGGAAGTACTCTGTGTATTATGAAATGAATTTATATGTTTGTCATGAAGACATGAGGGATCTGCGAATTGGGTTCACAAACCGTGTCCTCAATGGTTTGTTGATAGCAGACAACCTGTTGAACAGCAATGGTTCATGGCAATTTTTTGTGGATATGGCAAGGTGTATGTTTTACTGTCCTGGTTGTGGGTGAGGTTCAAGCACTGCCAATCTGAGGCGGGCATTATAACATTTGGAAGAGGAATGAGCCAACAGTGTCAGATGAGCTGTGGCAAATTCATGTTCCTGTGTGGCGAATTGTTCTTAGTGATTGTCAACATCTTTACCACTAGTGCCGTACATAGGAGCAGATATCCTCCAATAAAGTACCTAGAAAAAACTTATGCGAGTAGTATCTCAGGCAATATACACGAAGTCAGGACACTAATACTCGCCAATCATGTACCAAGTCAAAACGTATGCGTACCTCAAGCTAGATTTGTGATATTCACTCTAACATCAGTCACTCATAATGGTTACTACCGGCCGTGAAGGACCGGTGCCATGGCCTGCAGGTTTAATAAGGTTTTCTAGAAGTTAAAAGAATAAGTCACGGTAACCGTGTGTGGTTGGTTGGACAGCATTCAAATCAATAGACCCAAGTTTGATCTCGAGATGGCAACCAATGAGTTTTTTCAAAAACTTATGCACTATTTATATCGTTTGCTAGAACATAAAGACGGCGATGGGCTCACCACTATCACGTTGTCTCAAAAAATATCTATTTTTTGGGTCGGGTCTGATTGTCTGAAATTCTGACAACCCCATTATTGGAAATGGCCTAAACATATTTCTTTTCTAAAACTTAAAAAGGAAATCCATTTTTGTCACTAATGTAAATATACAATATACAATATTCTTTTATGGTTGGTGTCTTTTACTCCTCAGAGAAGATTAGGAAATTATTTCACCTTTCACTAAAGATTTTATTTTTAAGCGTTTTTTGCGTGTGGGCTTGACGAGTTCTCTCCTCGGCGACCTCGGGGAGAGAACTCGTTAAGCCGTGATGATTAGCCATGTATTCCGCGACCGATTATATACCTCAGTTTGCCGTCGTTTCTTTGTCCTCCATACACGCTCGACATAGAGGGCTGACGGTAACTAAATAAATCATATCCAGTTATGGCGCTAGTTACATGCCGAATTTGTGGCTTAAGCAAGCTTTTGTGGAAGCAGCTTTTTGTTCAAAAGATTATCAACCGTCGGTTGGATACTTCTTTAGACTTTCTACATTTTGGGTGGTTCACCCAGAGTGGTGCAAGCTGTTGCCAGATGCGGTTATATACTTTGAATAGTATGTAGCCAGTGGGACACATCGTCCCTCTAGTTGATATGTTTCGGTAATATGGGTTGCATATTAGACCCTCCTCTAGAAAAGTCATCAGTAAACACTCTCAGCTCTTGTGAATCCAGACTCTCAGACTTTGTATTTTTGTCAAAGACAAATTGTTTTGGGTTCCTCTCATACTCAGCCTCTATTATCGGAATTTCAACAATAAGTTCCACAAACATATCCTTATGCTCAAAGTACCAGTCTTACCCCGACCAACGACAGCGACAAAGTAAGTGATCATTGGGCGAATAATAATCTTATAAAGCCAGCGCTTGCCGATCATTATTTTCCATTGCCAAAGGGTGATACATGCCTTGTTTATTGTATTATCCAGTTCTGCTAGTTGTCCAGTTTGATACCCTGATGTTTTACTTGTGCTACTGGCTGTAGCTCAGTACCGAACTGTCTTTGTAAGTGGTGTCAGTCCAGCATTCTTTCATTAGTGAACGTTGCAATTTATGTTTTGTTGAGATTAGCTGATAGTGATAATGACCGCTGATAGTGTTCCATAATATGCAGTGCTGCTCGATCAAAGTCGCAGACTATGCTGGCAGATTTGTTAGGGACTAGAATTGTCAAATCGACTGCGTACACATGGTTCACATTCACATGTACAAATGGTTCACTATCAAATCCTTTATGATCAAATTCCAGATGAGCGGTCATAACACCCCTCCTTGTGCCTTTAGATAAGAAAGCAGCATGTATCCCACCTGGAATTCTTGCTATCCTTCATCGAATCATGTTGGTTCAGACTAACACTGTCGGTCCCACTCCATGTTTGGCGAGGGCCATGCCAATGCTGCAGAAAATTGTTCTGTCAATAGCACCCTCTACATCAATGAAGGTGCCCCGACATATGATTTTATTTTGTTTCTGTTCAATATTACCAATAATAAAAATCTACACCTTTTCCCTTATCTCTCTTTCGCACAGCCTCACTGTTGTTTTTATGTTGAAGGATATGATGCTAATGGTTCTGAAGGACCTGGCGTAGGTATAGTCATTATTGCCTGGTTTGAGAATGAAGGCAACGTGAGCTTCTCTCCATTTCTTTGGCAGTTAGTGTTTACTATGATGTGCTCTCCTCGTTCCGAGTTGAATACTGCGTATGGCACATTGTAATCTTTTGGTAGTCACTACTCCTTGAGCAAGTGACCATTTATGACTATTGGGCTTAACGTCTTACTCGTGCCACGTAACTACATGCACCAATCCGCATCCTGGAAAGTGTGCTTCCATTAGGACGCGATTAGTTTCGTATGGAGTGGAGATGTATATGTTACCGGGTTTGCGGAGTGAGCTCGGCCCAGGATTTTTTTTCTGATCTAGGACATTCCTTCCTTCTCTGTTTGCTGGCTCACAGGTTTAATACTACTGCAAAATTTACTTCTCCCTAATCAAATGCCTATATAAGTCCAAGTCCTTGTCAGTAGATGTTTTCATCGCTCTATTAAAAGCTTTCCTGAGTTGCCCTCGCAGGCGTTCCAAATCGCAACCTCATCAGGTTTGCCTAATTGTTTTAATGGGTAAGCCGTTTAGGGGACATTGCTGATGGCAACCGTCCAACTTTCTGTTGGTCAGTTTCGATGCTAGTACTTCAATGTTCAGTTTATTATCAAGCCCGGACACTGCCTTCAGGCTGTTTATTTTGGGGGACAAGGCTCGAAGGTATTTCATTTGTTGGCTTTTGTAGGATTTGGCTTATGGAGTTATGTGTAATAATGGCCTGTATTTGAAAGCAGATCCACCTAAGATCAGTACAGCGTCGCAGCAGGTTCTTTAAAGACATTCTAACTCTTGATGAGTCCTGCCATTATATCCGCGGCGTTAAGTAAGGCTGATCGTGCGACTATGTCTATTGATAAAAGTTGGTTATAACTGTGGAAAATTAAGGGAATTAAGACAATTAAGGGGTGACGCCCTTAATTATCTTAATTCCCTTAATTTTGTCGTGTTACTTGGGTCCAATCCTCGTAGAGTGATTTGCGCTGGAGTTATTTATGGCAACTTCGAGCCCAGTCCGTTTGCAAAAGCGCACTAGTCTACACAGGTCGAAGGGGGGCGGGGCGTCTGACTCTGACATGAACACCGTGGCGACGACCATTCTCACGTCCTGCTCAATATGTAGACTTGCGGCGTACACCTCTCTGGAGCAGAAATCTGTTATCAGTTGTGGACAGATATTGTTCGTGATACATGCTGCTGGGGTTGTCGTGATCGTTCGAATATTTCGTAACTGTCTCTTTCGGTTTGTTTTTAATTTCTGAACATTGTTGAAAATTAAGCGAGATTCAAATCTCAAAAACAAAGCTTTTGAAGACAATGAATTGTCCGTAGTCGACTTGTGTAGACACCGTTTCTCAAGACGTTGCCATGTCTGAGGTTCCGGGTTTGATTCTCTAAAAATATGATAAATAAAAACATCGTAATAAATTAAGTGCTGTAAATAAAGATAATAAAGATATTTTAATACAAGGTGTTTAATTCAATGTCAGCGAAGACCATTGCGACTACTTTTTTTTCACCTTCCTGTCACACCAAATGCGTTGAACCTGTTATTATATGTACTCGTACTTATCTTGTACAATTTTTGGATAGCCATAGAGAGTCCAAAACAAGGTGGTTTTTAAATACAAAGTTAACGTTGGCTGGCCTAACCAGCCACTTTTTAGAAGAAACAATAAATTAAAGCAAGGATTAAATTTTGGCGATATTTATATTATTTTGTGATTAGTTAGACAATATTATTTGGATGTAATAATGTCCAAAAGAAGTTCTAAGAGAGTAAGCCGTAGTAACTTTTATACTATTGTGTTCTTTTTTTTTATAAAATTGTCGACCCCAGGCAACGGGATGTACAAACAACTAGGTTATTATATTTACACGCTTGAAAACTACAAACAAATTTGTAATGATTTGAACGCAACTGATATAAAACACAAATATAATTTACAATTTTGTAATTTAATAATATCTTCACGCAATACCCAATACAGGGGTAGACAGAGGTCGAGTCTAGGCAATTAAGCCCTTTCGACCCACCTTCCACCGAAGATATTTTCGGGACAACGTGACAGGTGGTGAGCCCCTCGCTGTCTTTATGTCCAAGCCAACGATAAAATTTGTACATAAGTTTTTGAAAAACCCATTGGTACGAGCCTACCGCGATTTTATCGACACGATACGATTTTATCGCGTTTTTAATTAGTTTTTTTTACAAACTGTTTTTATTTTCCGACGTTTCGGATGCTTTACAGCAACCGTGGTCACGGGGGGACAGGTATTAAACATCCCGCTGTCACAGCTACCTTCGGCTACCGTCAACTTTGTTTATTAATTTTGGATCAGATTTACGCAGAATGTGCTCACTGTATCTTGGGTTGACTTTTTTTTTTAATTTATTTTTTAATTTTGTAATTCATTGCTGATGTTGAACATGCATTTGTAATTATCAAAATATATGTATTTACAATCGAGTACAAATAATTTTACAAATGTCTTTGAAAATATTTCCAGGCCTGAGGGAATGTCAGGTGAGGCGATAATAATAAATATACTTTATTTCAGGAAACCGGACAAAAAATTTCAAAAAAAGATCGGTAAGAGGGACAGATTAAGAAGAATCAAAGCTGTCGGAGCAGTAGGTTATTGCTACGCTACTTTCCTAGTACGCAATCCATCACCGTTTGCTGTCTATGCTACAATTAGAAAGGCTGTGCTAAATCGCTGGCGGCACCTTCGATCAGCTTCTTATGATGGGTCAGATGACAGTGACAATGACGAAGCTGGACCTAGTCACCAGCCCCCACCAAAAGTACCAAAGGTATTTATTATATATTCGGATTCATAACAAACTTGCACTGTTTGCCAAGTATAATTGGTAAAAAAAGATAGCATTTATTTTCGTGTAAACTAGATTTACTTTGTGAGTGGACTTAGTTATTGCGCCATTGCGCTTGCGGTTTTGTCTGTGTAATCGAAAAAAAAGTTATCAAAAATAATTTTCACTCCCGCCGTGTATGTGTGTATTATACACAAATTTTCACCCCCGTTTTACGAGGAGGGATCAAAAAGTGACAATGAGATAAAATGTAATTACTCTTGATATCTTCATTATTTATTTTTCTACAGTCTCCGAATCAATCACACATCGAGTTCAGTGCTTGTTCGAGGCTACAATCCTTTTAAAAAAAAGTTATGTCTTGGTCTTGCAAAAAGCTCTCCACCGCATTTATCACCTCGTTATCGTCTTCGTACTTGTTTCCCCTTAAGTATTCTTTCAATTTGGGGAGCAGATGAAAAACGCTAGGTGCGAGATCTGGTGAATAAGGGTGGTGATCAACCAATTCGAAGCCAGCTTGCTGAATGGTAGCCATTGCAACTGCCGCACGTGCGCGGGTGCGTTGTCGTGATGAAACAGCACGCCCCCTTCGAAGTTTCCATCTGCTATTCTCTTTGATGGCATTCATCAACTTGGGAATTAAAGCTGTATAATATTGGCCTGTTATATTGGTTCCACGCTCCAGGTAATCAATCAACAACATCCCTTCTATGTCCCAAAATATGGAGGCCATAACCTTGCCAGCTAATGCCACGGCACGAAACTTCTTCTGGGTCGGCGATGCCGGGCGATGCTGGCCGTTTCCATTGCAAAGATTGCTGTTTTGTCTCGGGATCGAAATGATGGATCCATGTTTCGTTCATTCTTACAAAATGAGACAAAAAGTTTTCCGAATCTTCTTGAAACTTGTCCAACAATATCTTTGAGATGTCAACTCGATTTTGATCCTGACTGTCGGTTAACATTCTCGGCACCCATCATTAGACCTTTCTCATATTCAAAGTTGTTTCAATATGGTTTGAATACTTTCATACAAAATGCCCGTTTCTTGAATTAAGAATCGGATGGTAACTATTCGATCGCTCAATACAATTTTCTCGACTTTCGCAACTTTTTCTTGGATGACTGACGTCGATGGACGGCCGCATCGACGTTCGTCGTCCGCGCTCGTTCTCCCTACTCGGAATTGAGAAGACCACCTTGCTACAGTGGAATACGGCGGAGTAGACTCTCCTAATGTTGTCTTCAAATCGCAATGAATCTCTTGCGTCGTTAACTTTTTTAAACAGAGGTATTTAATAACGTCTTGCACTACATTGTTTTCCACTCACTTTCGGTATTTAAGTAATTATTAATAAATCACGATAGCCGAGTGGTTGGGTGGTCGGAATTTTGAGTCAGGAGACCTGAGTTAGATCCCCAGGTAGCAGGCTCGTACCAATGGGATTTTCAAAAAACTTATGTACGAATTATATCGTTGGCTTGGACATAAAGACGGCGACGGGCTCTCTACCTGTCACATTGTCCCGAAAATATCTTCAGTGGAAGGTGGGTCGAAGGGACTTAATTGTCTAAACTAGACCCCTGTATTGGGAATTGCGTGAAGATATTTATTTTATTTATTATTTCAGATCACTGGCATCGGTCTTCGCATGGTATTTTCTCTCATTTCTCAAGCAAGATTTTCTGAGGCGCGCTTCTGCGAACAGTCACTCAAGGCTTTGCTAGACGTACTGCAGGGACATACGCCTGAAGAGATGGCTCATGAGCCTAACGAGGTAATATTGATTTCAATACTTAATGCAAATGCTTATCTAAAACTTAATGTGTTTGCATGTTGTTGAGTGGGTGATATAAATTCGGGAGAGGACTTCGATTTCCATGAAGAAAGCTCGTGCCAAATAGTTTCTTTCGAAAGTTACATAATATTCGTATCGTTAGCTTGACTGTTAAGATGACAGATCCTCCATCTGGCACGTTCTTTACCTAATGAACTGTAATGACAATTTGGTCCGAAGGACTAAACTGACTGAAACTCTCTAGTTAAGCGTATTTCGTTCATTGAGTTATCAAAATAGCAAAATATAAGTGATATAATTTCGTTGCAAAAAGCAACAATAAAATTTATCCAATACAAGTAAATGTTTTGTTGACAGATCATTTCGAACCTGCATGCTATGCTGGTTGAAATCGCAAGCGGCAGTGGGCCCACGGGCAGGGTGGAAATACCAACCACTCTCACCGCGCTAAGTAGTTCATGCCTTATTGCGTTGTCAGTGGCGAGGGGAGAGGCGGAGCTGATACTTAATGCTGTCGCTTCACTTACAATGACCGCGCCCGTATTGTCCGAACAATACGTTCAGGTAATAAAATTAAATCAATAAATTAGAGCTGTGTCCTAAATTGGTCATTTACTGAAACTGGTCTTAAAAACTGTCTTCGTCTAAAAAAAATATTTTGCAAGTTGTTAATTCCATGGTGCTTTCTTTGTCTTTAGTGTTTTATGGCCATTATTCGAAAAATAATTTTAATAGGCATAATGTTTTTCTATATGCTAAATATTGATATTTTCAGATACCAACCAATCTGACAACACTACAAAGGAGTGTGCAGTCAGTGATACTGGGCCCTTCTGCCCGCAACCAATGGCTAAACTTTGGTGTTCCGCACCAATCTCTTGTGTCTAGTTTCCCAGTAGATCTTCCTGCCTTGATGACAGCAAATTCCGGCGAGCTTGTCGTTCGTTCTTTAGCATCGGACGGTTGCTTCCTTTACGTGTACACTTCAAAGGGGCTTCTAAAAATTGGATCTGGATATGGCAATTCCATTAGGCAGCATGTGTATCTTTATAAACCCGATTTCTTTGCTACCGACCGACACGGATGGCTCGGGTATTGCAAGGTAATAACAACTAATGGTATTTGTTAAATTAAACAACTATTTTGCACAACATTAAAAACTGTATCGCTTTTACAGAACAAACTTTACGTAAGAATCGGAAGGAAAAAAGCCGAAGTGTTTGAAGTAGACAAAGAAACATTCGAAGTCAGGAATTTGTTCAGACTCGAGACGGGCCACCCGGGACCATTGGAACCTAAATCGGCTGTGTTCACCGACGGCAATCAACTGGGAGTTATCATGCTTACGAGCTATGTACGTTTATATAATGACAGTTACCAATGTGTATTGTTTTTTTATTATCTATCGGTTCGATCCCCTCAATTATCATATATTTATGTTAAGCAGAGAATCCTGGGAAATATGAAAGGGTTTATATTGAAAAATACCAGAATTAAATACTATAATCCTTTACATCCTGTAAATGATTACAGTATTTAAGTAAATAAAGAATTTAGTAGTGGTAGTCGTCAAGGATGATGTTTCTGGTCTTATCCAGGACGGCGTGTGTGGCCCATACTCGTACAGTTGTTTCTGGAATCCATTGTTTATACAGCTCCAGTATAATTTTCGCTCGTCTTCAAGAGACAGCGCTTTAACAAATCTCAATAAATTCGTAACGGTTATAATCAACAATGTGCAAACCAATTTTCTCAGGGGTGTTTTATTATCAATGTCCCGTTTAACTGCAGGAAAATCTCGCTGTGAGGATGTACGATATGAACGCTCTGCCTGAACCTGGGGAAATCTCTCCTCAAACGCTAACATCGCGCAAAGAGCTCAACGTACATCTGTTGAGGAAAAGAACGCTTGCCCTGGGCCGCCCCCCCTTTGAGGACGGCATGTCCAGGAGGTCTACAGAGCTGGACACGCCCATAGCGATGCAATTTGACGACAATGACGAAGATCCACTGTTGGGAATTTGTGCCGGTCAAGATTTTGGACTTTTGACCACTGCCACCGGAAAAGTGAGTTTTTTTTGCATATAGCATAGTATAGGTCACCTAAACGGTGATCTTGCCTTTTTAGACACAACCAGTGAAAGAATTATGATAACAGGTACTTTTTATAATTTTATTTCAGACAGTTGAGACAATTTTTCACTGAATATTTTAATTGCATCAATAAAAAATTCCAGGTTTACTACACCGGGAAGGGTACAAGCCTTGGATATAAAGTCGCGTCACCGCACACTGGCCGTTGGACTCTCATGAAGGAGACTCTATTCAACAGAAACGAACCGAATGTGAAGAAATGCAAAGTTGTTCAGGTAGCTGTTTAAATATCTTTTTGGTTTTTTCTACTTTTTTTAAATTTGAAAATGTAAGGAAAATAGGTACCATGTCTGGACTGTGTATAAAGGAGAGTTGTCAGAGTTACTACAATATAACAAAATGATCATTTTGTATGAATAAAACAAAATGATCATTTCTCAATATATCAGTTTTGATTGTAATAATTTCTTTATTGTTATTAATTGAAGTAAAACTTCGTCGAATTCGAAAACTGAATTACTTTTTAAACGAGTTCAAAAAGGGAGGTTCCCTCTTCATCGGGATCACAATCTTTTTTTATGTTTCTCGATTATTCATAGTCGCCAGGACACATTTTGAAAATACTCTTTTGATTGTAAAGTGTATGCTTTCCCATTGACCCGTTATCGCCATGTCATGATCTAATGATGGACTCCCAATCCCAAATGCCAAAAATTTATTGTGTATATTTGGAATTGCAATTTATTTTGTTTCAGGTGGCCGTGGGTCACGAGGGCGTCCACGCAATCCTGGTCCTCGACAACGGTAGCGCGCTGTTCACTGGTGTCGCCCGTCGCGGGGAGGACGGCGACAGTAGCAAACATCGTCGCACGCCGAAACCCACGCGCCCTAAGAAAATCACCAAGGTACACTTGTATATGAGTCGGCGTATGATCTTAATGTATCATAACTAAGGAAATAGCCCTCAATTCAAATTCGAATTGACATAAAGAAATCGTTAAAAGAATTTGATATTCCTTGTGGATTTGTTATAATACGATTTCAAATTTTTATCTTTGATACTGTTTCTTTCGACAGGTTGTCTTTAGTTTTCATAATTTTCCACATAGTTCCCCCTTTGTTTAACGATGTTTTAATATAGTATTCATTCTGTGCTCTGTGTAAGATTGAGAATTTTTTTTTAAGTTTTTTAATGTAATCTTTTAAGAACTGTTTACTTAGCAAATTAGGTTTTAATCTGTATCGCCATAACAATTCTCTCTTTCTCTTTAATTCTGATTTTTATTCCGCGGGTGTTTTAAATTTCAGTGTTTTGTGAGGCTTTATAATAATGGTAAAGCATAGGTCGTAGAAAACTTTGCATTGCTCAAGGAAAACAAATAGGCTCAATAAGGATTTTCCGTTTTATAAACATTATAAAACGAAAGGCTTCTAATGCAGTTACTAAACTTTGCCACTGACAATGGTAATTGATAGGCGGTTGGAATAGCCATATCGAAAAATATTACACAAAGTTGAACTGAGTGAAGAAACAACTGGTACGAATGTACAGGTGGAGGGGCACTTCATCGTGTTCGCGGCGTGCAACTACGGCTCGACTGCGCTCGTCACCCGGCAGGGGCTGCTGTTTATGTTTGGGAAGGACACGCAGCACTGCGACTCCGCGGGCCAGGTCACCGGCCTCCGCCACGAGAGGGTCATTCAGGTATGCACGCACATACAGGTATTATAGACAGACAGACACAGCCTGTCGTAAGATAGTTAACGGAATCAGGCTTAACTTTGCGGAAATTCATCATAGTGTATTCTAGTCTAAGCTGGCCTGCTTAATATAGTTAATACACTCTTCATACCATTCCGGGGGTAGACAGAGGTCTAGACAATTACATATATAGATAGGGAAAACATCACATACATTGCTCCGATCCCAACGTAAGATGCTAAAGCACTTGTGGTATGGGGATCGGAAACTACGAAGGCACCACAAACACCCAGGCCCGATAAAATATAGACAAAGTGGTTTTCTGCGTTGATCCTACCCGGAATCGAACACGGGAGCTAGAGATGGCGACTCCTTGAAAACCGGTATTTACATCACATCACTCGTCTACGGAGATTGTCGAAAATTAAATCCTATCGACCCACCTTCTACCGAAGATGTTTTTGGGACAACGTGATAGATGGGGAGCCAGTGGCCGTCTCTATGTCCAAGGCAACGATGTAAATACTACATAAGTTTTGAAAAAAAACCCAAAAAAACCCAAGGTATTCCGTCTCAGTCCCCGCTAGTGAAAACGCACTTTACGGTTATACTACTAACGGCTATACGGTTTCATCATGTTGATCTCACAAAGATAAGTTAAAAATAAATGAAATTTCATTGAATTACATTTTGGCAATGGCCTAACCAAACATAGATGTACTGGAGCACCATTACTAGTGGGAAAATTCAAGTACTGGAGTCTGTAACTCGTTTACAGAGCATGATATAGAAATTGATGCTCGTTAGTTGTTGTTTCGGTAAAGTTACCCGTAGTTCTCTCTTTTATATGTGGCTTTGTGTTCATTTCACATTCACTTTATCCAGTGATTATATAAGTTTTCTGTTTCGTAGTATCGCGCGCAAATGGTATAATCCGGAAACGCGACATGCAACCTCATCTAATCCAAGAGTAAATAAGTTATATAATAATATAATGTAATAATAAAATAGTCTTGTCGAAATATTAAGGATTACATTATATTAATTAGCATTCAGAATAATTCTTTTTTCGGAATACCAATTCTATTTCCGTTACATTTGCTACATGAGGGAGTAAGTAGTATCGCTAGAGGGCGATGGTTTCTTTTCAACATAAAGTTTCGTACCTACTATATATAGGTATAATTATATACATAAATTGCAGGTCGCTTTGGGCAAGGCTCACGCCGTGGCATTGACTAACTTCGGGCAAGTTTACACTTTCGGTATAAACAACAAGAGTCAGTGCGGCCGGGAGTTCGGTTATACCAAGGAGAGTAAGTACACTTTAAAAACATGTCTGACAAAATATTTTGTTCCAGGTATGATTAGTTTAAAGATATTAGTGATAGGATAAGTTTAAATTTTAGTAATTTTAATTTTAGACTATCTTTTATGACATATGACATATTTTAGGACATAATAGATCTTAATAATAGTTTTAGTCAGTCGCAATTTAGTTTATCTTATAGTTACATACGACTTCATATGTAATTTTTGGGAAGACAGAGGGAATAAGTAAAGTAGAACTATTTGCTTGTACTTCACGTCGGTATTCTGACATTCTGCGGTTCATTTTTGGAAGCGGCAGAAGCTGTCAGTTGACTCTACAGAAACTGATGATATGAAACAATTCTATATTTCTACATTATTCTTTTTTACATTCATCATTTTTGATGAATGAGAAGTTTGACTCAACCACTTTATTTGTTAAGGTTGGTATGGCGCTGTATTTGCTGTCATTGGAGTAACAATCTTAGTTTATTACGATACCTAAGCAATTACATATGTAAGTCGATCAAAAAGTCGCTGTGTCCCATAATGCTCCGTACACACACTGGACTATGACCGTTGTCTTTATCCGATTTGTGTGTCATATTAAAAAAAAAACTAGTCTAGTAATCAATGAATGTCAACCGGGTGGTCAGTTGGGCTGCAATTAAACAACTGTACAGGAATGTGCCCGCGTCGCTCTAACAAGGAGGAAGTGCGCGTGTGCGAGGGCGCGCACGCGTGGACGATGGACTACTGCCGCGTGTGCACGCTGTGCCGGCAGTGCACCGGCTTTGCAGCGGACTGCCGCTGCGCCGCGATGCCGAGCCGTGTGCCCGGAGAGTGAGTGCCTCTTACGTACACCGCGCTTCACTGCAACTCCATCTATATATGTGTTCTGTAAGACACCATGTAATGAGATGTATGGCCTAGGATTATACAAATCCACCCCCACTATGTGGGCCATACAGACCCTCCCCCAATTTGGGGGCACTCTAAGGCCGGCTACGCATCTGTATTGCGGGTGTTCAGGGGCGGGCGGAGGTAATCACTTACCATCACGTGAGCCGCCTGCTCGTTTGCCGGCCTTTTCTATAAAAAGATCAATGTAATAATCGAATAATGAAAGTTATCGTCTAAACATTTACAAAACATTGTCAGGTGTATTTCTATTTAATCTCCATTTTCAGGTCGCGACGACAGGTAAAGCTTATTTATCCTGAAAAATTACAATATTATCATACAGTTACGTATAGAATGTTTGAACATACAACTCCTATCTCAATACGTGCGTACGTGTAATTGTTGGTGTAGACGTTGCGGTTGCGGGGAGGGGGACAGCGGCTGCAGCACGTGCGGCATCTGCCAGAAGTGCGCGGAGGCGACCACTTCCGGTGGCCAGGACAAGAGCCTCGAGATGTACGAGGACGCGGACGCCTCGCAATCGGAATCCAGGAGCGGTGCGTACCTGCAAGCGATTCCTCAAAATAGATATGTATAATTATTAACATGACAACGTGTCCGTAATGATTTTCGTGTGGAGTTGTTTTCAGGTGCCATGCAATGCAGTAAACGCTGGTTCATTAAACTGATCAGGTGGAATTTCGTCTGTTTGATACTGTTTGTATTAACTCTTAACTTTTAGAAGAAATTGAAAAACAGTTATGCGCGGTTCTGTTCGCTGCAATTGCCCCATGCTTTGTTTACGTAAATGTGAACTTGTTTTGAATTATGAACTTATGACTGGTGTGATGGTTTTTAGCTTTAGACTATAAAATATAAGTACTGTATAATAGAAAAAAATAAAAAAAAATATCTTCGCGCAATTCCCAATACAGGGGTAGACAGAGGTCAAGTCCAGACAATTAAGTCCCTTTGACCCACCTTCCACCGAAGATATTTTCGGGACAACGTGA
The DNA here is from genome assembly GCA_029286605.1 of Sericinus montela. Classification (NCBI taxonomy): domain Eukaryota; kingdom Metazoa; phylum Arthropoda; class Insecta; order Lepidoptera; family Papilionidae; genus Sericinus; species Sericinus montela. The sequence continues at coordinate 3,872,075 of JAGSMR010000009.1, forward strand.
CAGGTGGTCAGCCCGTCGCCGTCTTTATGTCCAAGCCAACGATGAAATACGTACATAAGTTTTTTGAAAAACTCATTGGTACTGCAACCTGGGGATCGAACTCGGGTCTCTCGACTCGAAATTCCGACCACCCAACAATCTTGCTATCGTGACTTTTTATTAATAATAGAAAGACCAAAAAAATAGTAGTAATAGTATCAAAACAGTAGACATGAATACTATTTTCTGCTCGAGACTGTATTCGCGCGTTATCTCTAGAATCTATGCTCCGTTCATTATAATTATCCAGCTATCTTTTCTATATAGTCTCTGGTATAGGAATCGACTATTTTTTTCTTAAAAGGCTTACCCAGGTGGTAAATTTCAGACAACACTGTTCAGCTGATCTGGCCGATAGAATATTAGTAGTGTTGGATTATTAGGATTTATCCATGTAGGTATTTATGATAATCCGCTTTGTCATTGTACAAATATGAAAACACAGGGAAATCTCATTTGGTCTGGATTACGAGTGTAATTCCGTGGACTAATGGCGTACAAACCGGTTTGATGGTGTCATCATCAGCTCTGAGGTCTCGGGTTCGATTCCCTGTCGGGTCAATGTAGAAACATACTTTCTACGTTGTTTCGGGTATCCGGGTGTTTGTAGTACGTTCGTTGTTACCCATTCCATAACAGAAATAATATAGCTACTAGCTGGGATAAGTGCGATGAGTTTGATGTTATCGATTTCTATGTTTATGTGTCTATTTAATAGTTATAATAATAAATAATATATCTTCACGCCATTCCTGATACAGGGGTAGACAGAGGTCTAGAAGATATTTTTAGGATACCGTGTCAGGATAATCCGTCGCCACCTTTATGGCCAAGCTAAAGATATGAATCGTATCATAAGTTTTTGAAAAACTCATTGGCACGAGCCACCTGGAAGATCTCACTCGGGTCTCTTCACTCGAATTCCGAGCACCCGACTATCGTGACCTATTGAATAGTTGGCGGTACGTGTGCAGACAAGGCGGCGTGCGCGTACGAGCCGGCTTGCGCGGGCCCGTCGTGCGCGGACGGCGAGCGCGAGGCGGGCGGCAAGGCGAGCAGCCTGCCGCCGGCGCGCATCGCCGTGCCGGGCGGGCACCGCGTCGCCGCGCTCGCCTGCGGCCTGCACCACACCGTGCTGCTCACCGACCACGGTCGCTACGCACACCGCGCTGCCCTCACACACACACACAGACACTGCTCGCCCGCGGCCTGTGCCGATCCATTCTTACACAGGACTTTACTCACCGACCACGGTCGCTACGCACACCGCGCTGCCCTCACACACACACACAGACACTGCTCGCCCGCGGCCTGTGCCGATCCATTCTTACACAGGACTTTATGAACGAATGAATGAATGAACACCGAATAAATCAATCAATACCGGGGTAAAGAAACTATTTGAGACAATGTGAAAGGTGGTTTGCCTATCGTCATCTCAGTGTCCATGCCAACCGTACAATATACTTATATAAATAAAAATTTTGTGTAGATAATTATTCATTTGTATTCATTACAAAATGTTTTCCCCTAGGCAGATTTAAACCATTATATAAAATATGTAGATTTTGTTAATATGGTGCAACAAGTTTCTTTGTTTCTTTCTATGTATGCCCCACTCCAATTCTTTAAAATTATTTTTAAAGAATTGGAAAAATTGGAAAAATGGATTATTTTTTTGTTAATAAGGATAACAACTATGATAACGGATAACTACGACTTCCGTGGACGAGTGGCTAACGCACCGGTTTTCATGGTATCGCCAGTTTTGAGGCCCTAGGTCGTTTCCTGGTCGGATAAATATAGAAAACATTATTCTCATTATTACACATTTTTCTCGGAGTTTGTGGTATTTGCATAGTTTCTGATTCCACACTATAAATATCTATGTGTGTATTTTTGTATGTATGTATTTGTGAGAAAAAAATATATTTTGGCAGGCGAAGTACTAACGTTCGGATCAAACCAGCTGGGCCAGCTGGGTGCGGGCGATATAGTGGCGCACCATCGCATAGTGCGCGTGCGCGTCCCGCGCGCGCAAGCCGTGGCCGCCGGCAGCAACCACACCGCAATACTCACGCGCGATGGCGAGCTCTTCACATTCGGATGCTATCAGGTAAGAAGATCACGCTAGTTACATTATAATTAGCCCAGTAGTACTAGTCCAGGTAGGTAGTAAGTGGCGGTTTTTTCAGAAGCTGACGTGACGAGTTTTAAATCTTCGTTAAGTTTTTGATTTATTTTTATAGAAAACGGAGGCAATCGAGCAGGTGGCGAGGTGATGGTAAGTGATTGAGTGCCCCCCCCCCCTCCATAATTAGGGGTGGGGGGTCTGTAGGCCTCCGGTTACCTGCACTCACCATACGAAACGCAGAAGTTTGTCAGACTTCTACTTCACGGCGGTATTCTGTGAGGTCGTGGTACTTCCCCGGTCGAGCCGGGCCCATTCATGAAACAACAAAACCTGATGCGTGGCTCTACCACTGTCAAAGTTGATATTTTCATTGCCGTGTGCTAGAAATGGATCTTATGACTTTTCTTTTTTTACAAATAATCGATTTTATGTCGTGCCATTGTCAATTTAATGGTCATATTTAATGGTATCAGAAGTATTATATATAATTCAATCCTTTATTAGTATAAAGGATTGAATTATATATAATACTTCTGCTTCTATAATACTACCTCGACGTGCATGTATGAAGAAAATGATGAATCTGTGTCACGAACACTCGGCGATCTGTTCTCTCTGGCTACCCCGTTAGGGATTGTGGGTGAAGATAAATAAATAAATACTAAAAATCCTTTTTAAGAATCGAACTCTGATCACCAGACACGAATTCCCGATCACCCAACCTCTCACTTAAACTATTCCTATAACTGAAGTTATTAAGGTGTATTTGTGTCGTGCAGAAGGGTTCCCTGGGCCGGCCGCGTGCGGAGGAGCCCGCCAGGTCGGAGCGAGGCCCACTGTGGTACGCGACGCCCGGCCGCGTGGCGCGCCTCGGCCCCCGCCACGCGTGCAAGGCCGTCTGGGTGTCCGCGTCGGGCGACCAGACCTTCGTCCAGGTCTCACAGTCCCTCATCAAAACTGACACGCTCTTCAGTTCCACCATCACAGCGAACAGCAACAGTATCGGTGAGCATCTCGAAGTAAACTACAATGTTACTTGTGTGCAAGTGTTGCACAGCTTCTGTTTATTTTAGTTGAGTAAAGGGGGTGGTCAAAAACCAATACAATATTGCCTATGGAGTTGTAGAGAAAAATCTAATAAATTTATAAATATTGTTTTTTTTTTTTTTGGTATAAATTCTCATTATGTTTACAACTCTGAGTAATTTCACAGCCCTTAACTTTGAAGGCAGGGTTACTACGAAGTAGGCTGTCGGGTCGTATTATTTTATATAATATAATATTTATCTGATTAAAAGATAGGTAAAAGAAATAACAAGCATAGCTTAGGTAAGCTAATTCATTGTATGTGAGTTTACCTCGTTTGAGCATATTTTGGTCTCCTAATGTTTGTACTCTCAAATTTATGACGGAGGCGTAATTCATTTCTTATACTTCTAGAATATATAGAGCATTTGGTAAACATTATTCAAGTAACATGTCTTCTGCCATCTATGATTAAAATGTGGAAATATGCTAACACGTATCATGTTTCTTTGTAGTGATCCTTCCGAATCGTCCGGAGCACACGTTCAAATGCATCACGATCAACAAATTGGACGGCTCATGCAGCGCATGGACGGGGCCGGAGCAAGTGGACTTCGTGAACACGCTCGCTTGCCTCGACCCGCTGTACGACGTGCTGTGGTGCTACCAGCCCCAGATGCGCGTCATGAAGTGCTACAACATCCTGGCTTTCGACGCGAACATGCTACAGCGCTGCTTCAACGATCCCGATTTCGTCATCGACTCGGAATACGAGTATCCCAACTATGGTACGATGAAGAGGATCGAAGACTTCAAGGACCTGGAGACGTTCGAAAATGCCCACAACACCGACAAGAAGCCGACGGAGAATCTGGCGATGACGAATATGTCCGTCTTGAATCAGGATCTGGCTATTCCCTACGTGCAGGAGTGTTGCGTGACTAGGATGCACGCCGCACTGCATTTGTTGGGCTGCCTTGATTCATTAACTTATGCCCATGATAATAAGTAAGTACAAACATTATTATTGTTGCTAGAATTTTAATTAAAGATATTTGAAAACAGAAGATAGTAACAAATAATGTGATTCAACAGATTGACTGTAGAAGAGTATAAGCAAGAGAACACCGTGTCTCCAGTAGTGCCGGTTATGGAAGATTTTCTCACTGTTAACCGATTCGATAGCCACGGCGGTGGCTGGGGCTATTCAGGACACTCTATAGAGGCAATACGTTTCATGTGCGACACAGACATTGTACTGGGTAAGTTTGTGCCTTGTTACATATTATTCTATAATTACTACAATAGAATAGTCGAGAGGTTGGGTAATCGGAATTCGAGTCAAGAGACCTGAGTTCGATCCACAGGTTCATTCTGTTAGGGTCGTCTCAATGGTTTTTTTTTTTTTTCAAAAACTCATATTCCAAGTTGGCGGTTATCGTGGATATTAAGACGGCAACAGGCTCATCATCTGTCACTTCGATTCGTTTAACTCTTGTGGCAGGTGGTTACGGTTTGTTCGGTGGGCGCGGCGACTACTCCGCGAAGATCAAGTTGTACGACATCGGACCGGACGGCGGCGACCAGGAGGGCGACGGCGAGCTGCTCGCCGAGAGCGAGGAGATCGTGTACGAGTGCGCGCCCCGGGATCGATTCCCGGTGTTGTTCGACACGCCCGTGTCGCTCACAGTGAGTCTATCGTTCTACTTTTTCCTTTCCTATTTTTTTTTATTCCTTCATGTTATTTTTTAAAGATTATTTTATTTTTCTTTTATTTTTTTATACGTATCGTAGCGTCTTTGTTCTCGTGTATAACCAATACTCATTACTTCCGTTGTTCTTCTATACGAAATCGCTCATACAGTTCTTTTTAGTTATATGCGTGTGTATTAAAATAATAGCGACATAGTTCATGGATATCATTGAAATTTCATATTGATTGCTATTTAATTTCTAATGCCCAGTTAAAATAAGACAAGAGTCCTCGAAGAGAGCCAATTAAAGACTCGTGTTTCGAAGGCAAACCCAATTCTTACTTGTTAGTGCATGTATTTCAATTATATTAAGAAGCAATGCGAATAATATTAACTAAATTTAGAAATTTTTTTTTAGGCAAACCGGTGGTACGTTGCCTGGGCGTGCATCAACGGGCCATCGTCCGATTGCGGCTCGGCGGGCCAGGCGATGGTCATCAGCGACGAAGTGGGCTTCCACTTCAAGACGTCTAAGAAATCCAACAATGGCACCGACGTGAACGCCGGCCAGATCCCGTGTCTCCTCTACAACGTCATGAGCTCCGACCACGCGATACCACTAAGAGCAGTCGAGGTTTACGAACCGGTAGTTGTCCTCTCCAAGAACTTGTCCAGGAAGATCACGGTTGCCTGCTTCAAATCTCTCATAACCCTGATGCAGTGGAGCTGGAAGACCTTTAGGGATATCGTCATCGAGACCAACGGCCTGGTGCCGATCAACTATCAGAAGCTTACTATGATGAAGCACCAGAAACGCCTAGTTTACGTCATCAGAGCCTGCCTCAGGCTTGTGAAGTCTTATATAAACGAGATTTACCCACAGAACAACAAGAGGAGGAATTCCCACGAGTACATGTCGTATTTGGAGGTGATTGGAGACGTGCGCAACTTCATTCAGCACATAATGGCCGAACCGACGCCCACTTGCGCCATGTTGCCGCGCAGGCCGGGGAAGGGCAAGGTCCACAGAGTTTGCCTCGTCCAGTTCGCGCTCGAGCTGACCAACTTGATTTTGAACGAAGCCCACGACACCATCACGTCTTGCTTCCACGCGTTCTTCCCGACGCCGACGCTCAAGTGGAATCATCTCTGTTCGTTGCTTTTTAATGTGAAGGTAAGATATTTAATAGCAGATATTTTGATATATCAAGAACATCTGTCACTATGTCTCGCTTAGTACTTTAGTAATAATTGCATGGAAAAGTTAAACGAACAATGAATTAGACGTCATGAAAATATATGACTGGCCTTTATCCGAAAATTATCGTTTATTCGTGGCATGTAATCAATATATTGAGTGGGCTATTTCTCCGTTAGCTGCAATACCTGAATGGATGGATGATAAGATTTTGAATCATCGATTTTTCGAGACTCGTATTAATTCTCTTACAAGAAATAGATACTAAGATGGCTTCGTACTTGTTACTATCCTTAATATGCTGAGGTGAAATGTGAGTCAAAAGGACAAAGTTTTGTCTTGTTACACCAGTATTGGGAATTCTTGAAGATAGAAAAAAAATACTCATTCTATATATAATCTTCAACTTGGATTTATAAAATTTAAAATGTCTACTGTTGGACACAATGCAATACTCAAGTGTTAAAATATATCTATGTATTGTCAATATCTGGCATAGTAGCAGAACTCGGTTAGCTGCTGTTTGGCCTGTGCTGCTTTAAAAGATGAACTATCATATCATCATCAGTCTAGTCCATTTGCTATGCAGCGGTCACACACTTATTAGTAATTAAAAAAAATCTTCGTTTCTAAATTGGATTAAGTTAATATTTTTATGTAATAAATAGACATGCGACCGTTAGTCTTATTACCTACCTACTTCATTTTATCTTTATTTAATTTTATAACTTATATACATACTCTGGACGACTTCAGGATTATTTTACTCTAAATTTAAAGAATAATGCTCTTTTTTGAATATTTTGATCTTTAGTTACAAGCTTTCAACAAAATGATCCTTCCGCCATACTATCGTCAATACACCCATTGGTATGAGTCCTCACATACAAATAATTCTTATAAAACATTGCGCAGACTGATAAAAGCAGTAAGTACAATTTAAGTTAGAGTAAGTGAGACACAGGGTCTTGAATAAAATATGTCAGGAAAATTTATAAAAAAGCTGGAAGGCTTGTATATTCATCTAGGCCACTTTCACAGAGCTATGGTAGCGGATGATTTGCTATAGGAAAAGGGTAGCTACCAGCCAGGTCGGGCGTGACCGGGCACAAGGGCGTCACCTCCACCAGTGCACTATTGGTAATCGTATATATGTGTGTAATCGTGCGAACTTCAATAGCGCGATGATGGTTGCCGAAGTGTTTCCCGAATCCGCCACTAGCGAGCTTCCAATGTGGAGATGTAGATGTCTGATGTCGCCACACTATGCTTTATAGGAATTTCTCTCAAAAGTGACATGTACGTACGTATAGGAGGGCAGGGTCCCCGCGGCGCAGGTTCGCGAGCTGAGTGCGAGCTGCGAGGCGATGTGCGGGTCGCGAGGGCTCATGGACGTGCTGCAGTACATAGTGCCGGTGACGCAGAGCTGCGTCGCCGCCGACGAGGCGAAGCGCGGAGACAGGCCTGAGAGCAAAGTCAGTATTTCTAACATCTACAACATCGCCATCTTAATATAAACAGCCTATTTATGTCTACATAGGTTTTTCTAAAAGATTTCCACATAGAATAGTGCTGTGCCACTTCCATCCATCGGCTCTGCACTATATTGAGTGGGACTCAGGAGAGACATCCTATTTTTAAAAAAATGAGATGTGATTCCATTTAAGTTTGAGTAAAAAGGAGTGTTTTGAGAATGATAAAATGTTTAAAGTTAGTTCTTTAATTCTTTTCTGATTCGATTGCTTTTAAGCTAGTTATGATGAGCTCCCATGTTTACTTTACTATATCTGTCATGTTTTTCTCAAGGTGTTGAAGGATAACTTGCCATCCAAGTC
>JAGSMR010000009.1:3885000-4022500 GCA_029286605.1 Sericinus montela
TGATCATCGAACGGAGCGCGGAGCTGTTCTGCTCGCTCCGCAACGAGCTGACCGCGGAGGACCTGCGCCGCAACGCGTGCGTGCTGCAGCAGTCGCCCGCTGTGAACACGCTGCTGCCCTTCGCGCTCGCACACCTCGACGGACTCGACGACACCAAGGTCAACCTCACACCGTTGTCACTGCTGGTTCTGAAACGGTTCATTAATATACCCTGTACACTACACTCACACTCAGGAACATACATTCACACACATACACACGCATGCCTATTTCTTGCCTTGCTCATCTCCAAATGGTCTTACTATTCTAGCTCGTACCATTATCGAGATTGTGGTACCATAAGCGGATTGGTTATAGCAGTATTAAACAAAATTCTTGCACGTCTGTCACATTTGCTGGCTGGATTTTTATCAGCTTTTTGGTGTTTTTTTGGTGTTCATTAAGATTTTTATCTCGCCGTCTGCCGGAATCCAATGGAACATACCAGGCCATCCTCTAATCGCCTCTTATTTTACTCAATACCTGGAAGAAAGATGGTTCTATATTCTAATGGCGCACTTGATGAGGTGTGCTGTTGAGAACGCCTCTTGTTACACATATCTGTTCATAGCTGCGTAGCTGAAAGTCGTAGGAAGCATGTAAAAAAATAATAAAATTACAATGGCCTTCATAAAGGGTATGTTATTTTAAAAATATATATGAATATATCTTCAGTCTTAAGGTTATGTTATATATTATGTTATACATGATAATCATTTCAAAAAAGTCAACTAACCGTTGACTAAAGTAAAGCGACTCTGATACTGTGATCGCTTCGGCATGCGAATTAGCGATCACAGTATCTGACTGAAGGTGCAGTCTGATACTGTGATCGCTTATTCACATGCCGCGTCTGTCTGTCTGTGACAAAAGCCCATTTGACAAAACTATTACGTCCTTCTGTGAATTATTTACACAAATTATATAGCTGTTATAAATATTTAACGGAAAGTATCAAATGACTGTAAACAATTCTGAAACGATGTCATTTTGTTGTGTCAATGCAGAGCGCTGTCAAAATGCTGGAGATGATCCACAAGATACTGCCGCACGTGGCGGCTATGAACCTGCTGCTGCCCACCGCCGAGGAGGTGGCGACCACCTCGCACTACTACACCTGGGTAGAGAGCGAACATCCGTACAAACAAGCTACCGTTACCAACATGAGGTAACTAATTTTAAAATTATTTTTTTTTGTTATGAATTTAATTGTAATTCTATTTGTTCAATTCTACCAGTATAAGATTTCTTACCAATTTCTTTTTTTTTTGTGCTATTAAAGTTGTTAGCAGATTCCTGTTGGCGGCGCTGCGTTCCATTATTTTGAACTATTAGCTCAAGCCAAAAAAAGGAAAGTTTAAGTAAATATGTTGTTTCAGGGTCCTGTTCCCTCCGACTGTGGCGTGGATAGCTCTAGAAATGGACCCCCGCAGCGTAACCGCGCAGCCAGAAGACACGCTCACCATTTACGCAGTCGCTGGCACGCCAAAGCAGAAGTGCCAATGCACTCACGAGTCTCGTATCTCTGAGTCGCCCTTCCGCAAGGTATACAAGGTAGAAAATCGTTCATTCATTCGTTCATTTCCCTTTTGTCTGTAGTTTGTGTAAATAATTATTATACTATCAACCGCAGTTGCGAAGTACTTTGATTACAATGTTTATCTGGCCCAAAATTGCTGTTTTGTGTAAAGAAATTACGTTTTATACTTTTTCTTCGTATAAATATATTTTAGTATTATACTTCAGTTACGGATCGATCTAAATGAAGTTATTTTGCTACTGTTTAATAGATATTAGAATTATTTATTGATATAAAATTCAGAATACCGCACTCTTGTTGCGTAATGTTATGAGAAAAAGAAAAAAATACTATCTCTGAGTCATTATTCATATTATTACTAGACTGAGCACTCTAGCACAATAATTTATTTCTAATTTATAATACACCTCAACGCAAAACTACATTTTATAACAATACTTCAGTATATTTAGCACATTACAATTTTCCTTTTGACATCTTTTTTTTGTAATAATTCTTTTCTTTGCTAGTTACAGAGAGTGGTAACGGCGTAAGAATATTGTCACTCCCTTTCTTCCTGTGGCTATCTTGAGAGACGACTAAGGGAAACAGACTTGAATATCTTTACGGTAACCGATAGATGGCGGGATAACCATCTCTACAAATATCAGACCAAAATAATCAGACCAGATAAGATGGTCAACAGCGTCTGAGGTGCTAGAGGTCGGGTACTGTAGTTGCCAATCCCCCTGCCAGAAGGCCTGTGTCCAGCAGTGGACTTAACAGTCCGTTATGCATGTATGTATGTATGTGTACATGGAGTGAGTGTTGAATCACACTCGCAATAGTATTTTGCGAGCAAATTTTTTTCTTCCAATTTTCCAAGTAATTACAATACAAAGTACAATAGACGTTTATGTATAATGCATAGGTTTAAAACCTGCATTGACGTCATGCTATAGTAAAAAAAAGTAAACTAACTAATGACTTAATTTACTTTTTTTGATGAATGAATTAATGATGAATCAGACTCTCAATACAATATCACGGGATAAAAGGTGATCTTTTTCGGGGATGAAAGATATCCCATCTTTTTAATCCAAATTAAAAACACTCTATGTGATAAATTTTATTTCAATAACATTAAAAAAAAACATTTCAGCTGTTTCCGATTGAGTAACAAACATGGAATCATACAAATATTCATATTTGCACATTAGTAATAAATAGGGTTATTTGGCGAACATATAGTTTATAAATCACGATAACGTTTTAAAGTCACGATAGCCGAGTGGTTGGGTGGTCGGGATTACGAGTCGAGAGACCCGAGTTCGATCCCCAGGTGGCAGGCACGTACCAATGGGTTTTTCAAAAACTTATGTACGAATCATATCGTTGGCTTGGACATAAAGACGGCGACGGGCTCACCACCTGTCACGTTGTCCCGAAAATATCTTCGGTGGAAGGTGGGTCAAAGGGACTTAATTGTCTAGACTAGACCTCTGTTTACCCCTGTATTGAGAATTGCGTGAAGATATTTTTTTTTTTATCTCGGAAACAATGTTTTTACTATAAACAAAACCACGGATTTCTCTACCTAAAAATGATTTATTGCTCATAATTGAGGCGAGATCTAATAATAACTTGTTCTGCAAGTTATTACTATTTTTATTTTTTACACTTACTAATTTCGAGTTTAGAAATACTGGACTATTGTATGTGAATGATGGATATATATGAATGACTAGCGGCTAATCCAGCTGACTACGGAGGGCGGTGAGCCGGAGGAGCTCGGGGAGGACGGCGACGGAGAATCCAACTGCACGCACCACAATCGCTCCTACATCAGTATCACGCCGCGGCTCGCCAATAAGTAAGTTTTAAATATTTTTTTTTTTTTTACATAGACTAAGGAGCAATCGTGCACGTGGCCATGGTGCTTGAAAAATAATGACATAGATTAAATAAATGCCGCAGTGTAAAATTATTTATTAGAAAATCTAAATTCTGTCTCTCGAAGGTTCCGCAACGTAATTAATTAACAATTCCCATTGTTTTGTTACAGTATTTCCGATTATCCACAAAAGGCGCTGCTGGTACCGGGCAATGAAGTTATATTTTCCTTGGAGACTGCTACTGACTACCTGAGTGACTACAATAAAGACAAGTGAGTGTTGGAGCCTCAGTAAGCTTGGTGTATTAATAATGTATTTAGAAATTTTATCATGTAATGAAAAATTAAAAATAAACTGAAGTGGCAAGGGGGCGGTCACATAGCTCGACGAACTAATAACCGTTGGGGATTAAAGGTTCTCGAGTGGCAACCTCGTTTAGTCAAACGCAGAGTAATACGACCCTGAGTTGCGGGAAGCAGGTGCATGGATGCAGGTGGATGAGGTTCTTTGTAAAAAAACTTTGGGAGAGGCCTATGTTCAGATGTTAATTAATTTCGTGGTAGAGCCACGCATCAGCTTTAGTTGTTGCATGAATGGGCCGGCTCGACCGGGGAAGTACCACGACCTCACAGAATACCGGCGTGAAGAAGAAGTCTAACAAACTTCTGCGTTTCGTCTGGTGAGTGCAGGTAACCGGAGGCCCACACACACCCCAATTCTGGGGGGAGGGGGCACTCTAAGGCCGGCAATGCATCAGCTATGCCTCTGGTATTGCAGGTGTTCATGGGCGGCGGTAATCACTTGAGCCACCTGCTCGTTTGCCTCCCTATTCTATAAAAAAAAATGTGAACCATCAAGGTGGGCTGTAAAGAACAAGCAGATTGAGAAATGAAAAAATCCACTCATTTATTCATTTATATAATTTGGATTACCAACTAAACACATACAGAACATTGCCAACTCATGTAAAACTAAATTAATATATAAATTTACATATGTGTTTAAATTAAAGGTAAACTCAGCATTATACATATAAACGTTAAAAATATATGTTTAGGTTTACAGTGTCAAAAAAAAATTTAATACATAAACATGCCTTGTCAGTAAATAATGAAGTGGGCTTTTCAAAAAACAATATTTCCAAACCTTAATTGAAAAGCAAGAATTGATATAATATTACTTTTTATAACAGAGAGTAAAGTTAATATTTATTTTCCTTAACATTTTACAAATATTATTATCTGTTGTAATACGGGCATGATTTACCTGCGACCTCTGTCATACCTTGTTAGCGCTCTTACTGCTTTAAAAACCAATACTTTCTATGAATTTATTTTTCTCTACATACTAACCGTAACTTATGTCTTCATAACGAGGCCAATACACTTCATATTTTGATTTTGTTGTAAAACCATTAAAATTGTAAATAAAAAAAAAATTACCACTACCTGAATCTTAAAGTATGTGTTTGAAATCTGGAATGTTTGAGAACTAATAACAAAAACACAAAGACTTGTGTAGGCGACCAATGCGTAGTGGAGTCTGGTAGCGAGTGTTTCCCGGCTACGAATAAATTTTCTCTACACTCTGCGTCGAACATTAAATCACCACCCACATTTTGAAATGCGACCCGTAATTTATCGTAACTACAACGAGCACGGTCTGTAGCAACAGCTACGACCGCCACTACGGATTCCGTTGCCTGTGCGTGGGCTACGAAGACGCGCCCTTCACCAGCCAACGTCAGGGCCTGGTGCTGCTGGAGATGGAGCTGGTGTACGCGGGGGCCGCCTGCGCTGCCCGCCTCCTGTCGCCGGACCTGGACATACCGCCCATGTCGTGCAGTGAGTTGTCCAGTGTAATACGCATCATATGGCTTGAATACATTTGGTGGTTTAGTAGTCACGATAGCCGAGTGGTTGAATGAATGAAAGAACGAAAGAAAGAAAAATTCATTGCACTAGCACATCACACCGTCATCAAACAGTATGAAAATCTTAAGTATGTATATTTTAAACAAAAAAAAAAATATTAAAAACAAAAGAGAACAATGGCTGTGAAACTCAAATAGGTAGATAATTCATAAGTAAGCGAATAGTTCTTTTATTGTACACCACAAACAAAAAAAGAAATAGAAAAGAAAAGCAAAAGAAACAAGAATCTTAAATAGCACGTACAATTTGGTGGTATTATGTGCATAGCGATCTCTTCCAGGCAACCAAAGGCGTAAAGAGAACAAGTTTAAGAGATAAGGTAGGTGGTGCAAATAATATATACATATTTACTATTAACCTTAAACCATACACATAAAATAAAATATAAAATAGAAGAATGAACGTTGGGTGATCAGAATACGAGTCATGAGACCCGAGTTCGACCCCCAGGTGGTAGCCTCGTATTAACAGGTTTTTTCAATATTTGTGTACGATTTGTATTGTTGGCTTAGACATAAAGACGGTGGCAAGCTAACCACCTGTCATGTTGTACCAAAAATCTCTTAGATGAAAGGTGGATCGAAAGAACTTATTTGTCTAAACATATAACAGAAATCATCTGAAACTATTTATATTAGTTAAGCTATCTCGTCAAGATTGTGCAAGATGGTGAGCCCTTCACCTTATTAGTGTCTAAGCCTACGACTGTATATTTCACCAAAATTTTGAACGTTATCTATAAAAACCACTAAACAAATCCAGTTAAATAAGACTGCAACATAAAAGTTCCGCGCAAGTCACCTGACAGCAATGACGCCACTATTTAAATTAAAACGTAAACACTTTGTGCTATTTCTGTGTGTTAAAACTATATTTTATGAACTGTTTATGAAAATTTGGCCAAATTAAATCCCACGTCTTTGCCAGTACAAAAATAATTGTAGACAGAGGTTAGTGCAATACACAATTAAGTGGTATGTGCAGGTGGGGAGCCTGTCGTCGTCTTTATGTTCAACCCTACGATATAAATCGTACATAAGTATTGATAAAACTCATTTATACGGTACCTACCTACCACCGGAGAACGAACTGGGGTCTCATGACTCGAAGTGCGATCACCCAACCACTCGGCTATCGTGACTGCTTAAATAATAAATAAACAATAAATATCTTCACGCTATTCCCAATACAGGGGTATACAGATTTCTAGTCTAGACAATTAAGTCCCATTGATCCACCTTCCACCAAAGACATTTTCGGGACAACGTGACAGGTGCTGAGACCGTCACCGTCTTTATGTCCAAGCCAACGATTACATCGTTCGTACATAAGTTTTTGAAATACTCATTGGTACAGCCACCTGGGGATCGAACTCGGGTCTCTTGACTCGAACTTACGACCACCCAACCACTCGGCATACAACCGTCTGTGATATTTAGGTCTATTATAATTATATACTAAAGTCTATACATCTTATCAGTAACAAAAATTGCAGAGGTAAGTTTAAATTTGAATTATATACCATACGTGATAGAGACTTTATTAAAGTAACATAAAGTTCTGCGTGTTGATTTTGTAATAACACGCACACAGTAATCTGAAACGATGTTTATTTTTATTAATGTTTGCGATTTCGTCATATCGCTAACTGCTTTTTCGCATTGTTGGCATAATTATCTACGCTCGTAGCCGATATTCAAACTTACAATATTTTCACTAAATTTTGTAATGTCTATAAAAAAAAGGTCCCATACAGTCGTACTCACACTTGAGTATTCCAAAAAATGTAGGATTTTCACTTTGGTTTTAATGTACATTTGAGTCATACTACATATAATTTTTTTTTATAATTTTAAATTTGCGATGATTATCTATTTAATTTAAATAATATAAAAGATTTTAAACTTTAAAAATAGATTTTTTATAATAATTATGCCTATTGATTCGCTAAGCTATCTTATACATATATATTTGTATATAATAACAATGAGAGTTAGTTTATATCAGTAACTTCCTTTTATGAAATGCACCTGCGTCTTGCTTAGAGCGTGTTCAGAATACATTGATGCAGGTGTAAAGAGATACATAGTAACCTCCCAATGGACGCTACTGCAGAATACTAAACCTTTGTAAGATTTTCGATAAAATGAAATGACGAAGGTATCTTTTTTTTCTTCAAGCAATTCTTAAGTGTTTGACTTTATATTCAATAAAACAAGTTTCATAGAGTTGGTTTGATGGTGGCGGTGTAACGTGGATGACAAAGTCGTTACATTATTTTATTGCTTTATGTTGGGTCATTGGTAATGCTGTCAGGGAAGATGTGTGAAAGAATGATAATAGTAAAAATACTAGTAGGAAAACTGGGATAGCGGGAGCATCTTGAAACATACCTCATGACTAAAGTCAAGGAATTTAGTGGCGCATAGCGTTTGCGTTAGTAGTCTAGAACGAAAATCCGAAAGTCGAAAAATCATTCAGCCGTTGCTATGCTAATAGTAATAGTTTTTTTGTTTTAAACATCTTACAAAATATGTAATTTTTAAAGATGTGCTAACTTTGATGCTTCATTAAGCTTAGATAGGATTAATAAAATTTTATATCACTAGTGACCCTGGCTGACATCCAAATTCTGACGATGTGGGGTCCGAGACAAGACCTGGACCCTCCTGTGGACAACACGGAGCTGACGTTTGTCTCTCGCGGCCTGGAATTGTCCTCGCAGCCCACCATCCATCAGGTGCTTGATGGCCAGTCGCTTATGCGGTGAGTCTTCACTATTTGTTTCCGATCACTTAAAAGTCGAAGTTTTGTCCCGGAACAGTAAACGAACTTACAGCATCCCTCAGATTATTGACACCCGTTTCTATAATTGCCATTTCTATTATAGTTTTTTTTTTATTATTTTGATCTATCAGGTTCTTGCACTAATTTTGAGTATTTTTCAAATTAAATTCCGTAAATGGTAGTACCATTTGAGGAAAATAACTTGCTTCAAAATATGTTTATTTACATGGTTGACTCTTACTGTCCCTAATAAAAGGAGTACGAAATAACGAAACGAAAGTAAAAGAAAAACTTAGAACTGTGTTTAATTTTTTGTTGCATGTTACTTCTAGGGGTAAACAGAGGCTACACACATTGGTTGCGAAGCCAAGGTGTGTAGCCTCTCTAGCGTCTGTTGTAATTTTATTTTTGTACTTCATCCTCAATACATTGCTACTTTAGAGGACTGTGCCATCAGCATACATTTATTTCCTGATTAGTTTTAACCCTAGATTTTTACCTCGAAATTCCCATGGGATCCATTAAGTTCCTAGGGTAATGTAGCCTATGTTGTTTTTGGCAGGCTCGTACCATTGGGTTTTTTCAAAACCTATGTACGATTCATGTCGTTGGCTTGGACATATAGCCGGCGGCGGGCTCACCACACCTGTCACGTTGTTCCAAAATATCTTCGGTGGGAGATGGGTCGAAGGCACTTAAATGTCTAGACTAGACCTTTGTCTACCCCTGTATTGGGAATGGCGTGAAGATATAATTTTTTTCATTCAAATCTTTTCAGCTGTTTTGCGCTGTTGATTAACAAATATACCGACGTACATTCCCTTGCATTCCAAGCAGGTATTCAGCGTTGTGGATTCCCAAACGTGTTATTAATAACATCCTCTGATTATACCTTCTATATACATATATTGAATCCAGCAAAACAAACAAACAAAATACTCAAATTAAATGTTATATCTATCTGAGATCTGAATCCATCTTGTGGCTTGGAGCCAAGAATGTTGATATGTGTACATATATTTCTATGCCTAGTAATATAAGATGCTTATACAAACCATAGGACTCAAATTTCATATGTAAAGGGGTGGTACTAATGGCAATTGCATGATTTGGGTGCAGTTGAATAAAATACGGTGTCTAGTGCACCATATATGCTACTTGAGCTCTAGGGATACGGGGGTTGGAAAATCTGCTCATATTCTAATTGTTTGCGACCCGAAAATGCATATAGGGTCCTTAAAAGCATATCATTTTTTATGTATTAATGTTTTGTAGTTAATGTATATTCATGATATTATTGAGGCCCCGCAAAGGTAAGTTAATTTTGCTGTCGAAGGGAAGAAGAATGAATTTCGCAACAAGGTATGGTATGCGCTAAATGTGTAAATTTCTTAAATGTCTTCGCAGAGCGCAGCGGTGTAACTAGATGACTTCATACTTTATGTTGTAACACAAAGCACGCGCATGCAATCTTTGACGTAGCCGACGCAATAAAACTATATATTGCATTTTATACTATTTGTCAAATTCTAATTTTATTTTAGAATATGACGCGAGCGTCATACCATCGTATTGTGATAGCAATGTAATTGAAGCATCAATCATATCACATATTGTTCAGTGGAAGTTGTAAAAGTTGATAAAGGAATATGCTGTAAAAATTGTTATGTTTATGACAAAACACTTGTATTTTATTCGTCAGATCTCCATGACATATGCCAGTGAGCTGTAAAATTTGCGCATTCGATAAATGTTGCGATAGTCATTACGCCTGTCGAGTGTGGAGATCTGATCATCTCGGAGAAAACATATGTTCGCAATGGACTCGTAATTATCAAAAGAGCACACCATATTTTGTTATAATTTTCTGTGCTTTGCGTCATCTCCTGCGTTCTGAAGTTTTGACCTTAATAATAAAACATACGAAAAATCCTAATTTTAATAGCTCATTAGAATAAAACGGATATTAACCTTAACATTAACATTTAGTAATCTGCATAATATGTTTGACATTGGATTGTATAAACACAAAATTGATCTTTAATACTTAATAATAAAAGATCTGCGAGTATGCATATCAATAAAATAAAATATTCGAAAAACATATATATAACTTACAGCAATAAGTAAAGCAGCAACGTATCCTGTTGCGATACGATTTACAGATTTTGCATAGAATAACATTCGCAAAGCAAGCTATTATACACAACAAGTGTCAATTGTCAAAAACTTTTAAAACGTGCAAATCATGCATGAGTTTTTGTTATTAAATTAATGAGAAATTTAAATAAAACTGTCTGTGGGAGGACTGGGATTGTCAATGGATTTAAGATAAGATTAAAGATTTTCTAATGAAAAACAATGCGTATGTTTGAGATTTCAGAGTTAAAAGAAACACAGCATTTAACACCTTGTATTATTTATTTTCATAAACAAATAATTTTATTAATAAATTAATGTAATATTGCGTGACACGATCTCATAATACTGGTACACGTATAAACTAAACTTGGCACGTTTTCGGCTGACCATACATTGAGGTAGAGAACTAACCTAAGACCCCTGCGATATGTTCGAAACTATGCAATGGTGTTATATCACTGCAAGGAGAGAGAGATCGAGGGAGAGATCGATTCCACTTACATAGATTCTCTGTTCACAAGTCAGTAGTGAGAAGCTCGGCTCTCTCCACCACTATATGAAACTCAGTTTCTCTATAAGTTTTTCCGTCCGGCATCACTATTTGCAACTTTTTCTTTTTTTCATTTTCACGTTTCACTATAAATATAATTGAGACAGCTGCGGCAATCGCAACAACTATCACACCAACGAGGATATAAATCCAAAAGTTTTGTTTAAAAGATCCGCAACGGCTATCCACATACGTCGGCAAAGAGACGTAATGGTCCTCTAGTTCATACCAACATGTTATAATTCCACCTTGCTCCTTTAACACTTCACGCCATTCCTCGGCTAACTCGCAAGCACACGAGATATTTAGATTTAAACCGTCAACCCGCAACGATAAGGTTGTCCGATTGAAGATTAGAGACGACGGGTTTAAATGTGTCACCGTATTGTTGTCTAACAGCAGCTCTTGTCGGCCGAGCGTTGATAAAACGTCGAAGTCTGCACCCAATCCGAAGAATGCTCCTTTCCTTAACGTACTTATTGTATTATTTCTAAAAGTTATTGGTCCTCTAGATGTCAAATGAAACCCATCGCCATCCAAAGTTTCTATTATATTATTTTCGATTAGCACCCTCTTTGGTAGATTGACAAGGAAGGTCAAACTTGACACGTGGTCGACGGCAACACCATCCATTCGAAACAAATTGGTGACTTCCACATCTGATAGAAATCGGCTGGGCATCCACCCTATGACTCCGCCTCGTAGTATGAAGTTGAGGGTCGAAAACTTTTTAAAGGCTTGTATTTCGATATTTTCAAAGACATTGTTAGCTAATTCTATATTTTTAACACCAGAAAGACTAGAAAAAGCGAAGGGCTTGAGATTAATAATGTGGCTGTCACTGATGATAATGTCGTTCACTCGTCCCTGTATTGCGTGGGAGGAGATCTCGTTGACCGTGCTGTTGTGGATGACGACACGTATTCCGGGGTTCATGTCGCTGTTCGTGGAGAAGGGTGACCAGGCGAGGGAGCGCTCGTTGATGGCAACGTACGCCGCGTTCCTTATCTCCACGCTGCGGAGCTGGATGAGGCCGCGGACGGTGTCGGACAGGAAGTGAACCCGAGCGCATCCGTCGATTATAATACCGGTGGTCGTTGAAGGCACTCGATATGCCCCGTCCGGTCTTAGTGTCACCTCCTGTTTAAAAAAAAAAACCTTTAGTTAGTTTCTTAAAAGATTTATTTAGTAGTCATAATGATTTTTGTATTTACGCGAATATTATACTTTTAGCAGTCGTATACGAATTTTATCGCGTTTTATTTAGTTTTTTATAATCTTCGAGTGTTCACAGCGCCTTAGCTCACGCGGGGACTAAGAATTTCAACTCGGATGGTGCTGTATAGAATTTGAAACGTCGAGAAGTTTCAAAAACTACGTAAAACTTTATAAAATCCATCAGTGATCGTATTATTTATGTTTGGTACAGTTCCAAAGTACTAGGTGAGTTGTAATTTTATATACACAAGATACATTATTTTAACATGAAGGTCAATATCGGGGGGCACTCTCAAAAATTAATCTAAGTATTCTAAAAATTATCATCTGACTCTTATGTAGTGAATTGACATGGCTCTCTCTAAGATGATAGACTACTTAAGATTTTTTTTTTTTTAAAACAGAAAGATATGAAGAATAAAACAACACTATGATATAATAAAATTACAAATAAACACATTATTTTTAAAATGAGCTATTTTATGCTAATTCTCGATTTTGAAGTTTGTCCTGGATGGTGAAGGGTGTGTTGCAGTAAGGTCTAAGAAAATATTTAGAGGTTTAATGACTGACTTTTTGTGTTAATTTCTTGATCGTTCTTAGGTTCAGCTTCTACATTGGGAGTTAGATAAATCTCTTACATGCTGCCTGATTCCAGAAACCTGACTCCAAAAATGATTCTGTTTGTTATTTTCGTTAAGTTTATCGAGTCGTTAGCAATTTAAAACGATTTCAACAAAACCAAAACTCAATTTGCCGCGAGAGCGATGGTTTGATTGAATAATTCGAGACCGGACTGCGAAAGCATTAGATCGCGAGTTATTTACTAGTTTAAGTTGACAACTCGATTCGTCTCTGCCTGTTAAAGTGCACTGCTGGACCTAGTGAAGTGTCCTCCCGTGTTTGAAGAATTAGTTGGCGTCTTATACATACTTTCACCATTAAAAGGGTCGATTTGTTGACACGTAATAAGTCCCTTTGTAGCCCTTAGTTTAAGATATCAGTAATACAGATTAATTTCCCAGAATTTAGTAACTACTTATTACTTACGTTATATTCTGTGGTACATTTACAAATGAGACGCGTAAAGGAATCACATCGGCAAGCCTCGTCGTCGCAAAGTGTTGGCACGGGCTGGGCCAGGGCCCGGGCCCCCAGCGCTACCAACAGCTGCCACCACGCTGGCCAACGCATGCTACAGGACCAAACTGTTTATGTCACCATTGCATGCGATTGGTACACCTGCAATAAAAAATATTATGACCCCTAAGTAGGGAATTAAGGTTGATTTAAAATTGGATACATACAATTTATGTAAACACAATTTATGTATAATATGTATGTACTGTAAAAGTCCACAAGAAGGATTTTTATTTATCGCTAGGTTTGGCGATCGGATTGGTGGTGGTATAGATACCTCGTAACTTAGACGCCGCTACCCGTCATGGATCACTTTATTTCTTTGTGTTTTTTGAGATGGTAATCCCGTTATCTATTTGTTGTCATTAGGATATTCAAGGCTTTTTCGTAAGTCGCCTCTTACGCATCCATGGGCAGGAAGTATGTATTAGGTATACACAACCGCAACAACACGACCAGTAGACATTATATCATGTAAAATCATTGACTAGTATTTTTTTTGTTTATTGCGTACATAATATTTATATTTGGTACTTTACTGAAAGAAATTGGTCTGATCCGTGGTAAGTTAATCCGGGGGTATCGTAAATTTCGACGAATATAAAAATCGCAAAATTGTAACCACCGAGAGATATCAACAGCGCTTTTTGATGCTGCACTAAAAACTAGCAATAAAATATCACGTGTCCTCCGCGAAAAATTACATTCGTAGTGTAATAACGAAATATAGCATCGTAAGTGCGTCGTAAATAATTCTGCAATATTTCAATACTAGAGCGCGATAGACTAACGACTTTTATGCAATATAAATTAAGCGACCTCTGTACACCTTTTAGCATGCATTTCCAAGTTTTGATTAAATTCATAGACCTAATGCACGTGTCGTGTCAGTCGTTGACTACTCCTAACTTTCCGTAGACTTTGATAAGATTACTGTAGACACTAGACAATAAGTGACCTAATTTTGTACATTCTACCGTTTAAATTAAATACTACTCATACTACTACTTATATGATCTCTACGAAACAACTTTTTTAGTATTTGTTTTTATTTTAATCAACCGAGTTGTAATAACATGGCATTAACTTGAAACAAACACAATTGATTCTCAACAATGCATTTTAAATCTTACCTGCATGACATTCCATTAAAATGTTATATTATGCACGTACTCTAATTCTAAAAAAAGTCAAGAAAAACACTTTATTAATATTTAATTTACATACGTATTGAGTTTCCAGCAACACTGATCTCGAGATTCACGAGCACTTTAAAATATGAATAATAATGTGTATTTTTAAATATTTTTTTAATCAATATTACACAAAGTATCGTTCCGTTTTGTACACGAACAGTCATTGATGTGAGTAAGCTAGGTATCGCGTTATCAGCCCCTTATCAGATAGGTGGGTAGGTGTCGGCCGCTCTCAAGCTGTAGGAGTATTGCGCTTGTGATTTTAGCAAGACTATCGGAACTGATAATGCGACTGCTACGTAATGTAAACCGTGTTGATGACCTTTTTACTGTATCGCCTAATATAACGACTTTCATTACTTCCCTAGGAGATTGTTAACCAACAATATCCTGAATTAATATCGATTAAATTTGGTAATAACTAAAACGGACCACATAATAGTCATACAAATTTATTTCTTATTCCTACCAATGTATTATTATTTAACAATGGGAATCTGAACTCAACAAGCAAAATGTGAATCTGAAATACAATAACTATAATAATAATAATAATTTTTTTATTGGTGCAACTAGGCCCACTTGTTAGTATACAAAAAAATAATAATAATAAACAAATTAATTAAGCGCTATGTAAGTATTACAAATTGAGCTAGACATTGAAAAATAAAACAAGATAATACAAAACAATCACAATAATTATAACAATATTATTTTAATTATAATTATACACATTTATTTATAAAAGACCTGGAAGAGGATGCACGGATCAAATGTTTTCTCTCCGCATGATCACGGAGAAGCTTCTGGCTGCTAACCAGAAGATTTTCTGTGCTTTTGTGGATCTTGAGAAAGCATTTGATAAGGTTGTAAGGAAGAAAATGTGGGAACTGTTGCCGGGGTATGGTGTAGATGGTCGATTGCTAAGGGCTTTGCAGTCACTTTACTGTGACTGTAAAGCCTGTGTGCGGGTAGGGCATGACCTGTCACCCATGTTTAGCGTCCAAACGGGCGTAAAACAGGGTTGTGTCATGTCTTCCTGGCTGTTCATACTGTATCTCGACAGCTGTTTACAGAAGCTGAAAGAAAGCTGTTTGGGTGTGAAATTGGGTGACATAAAAGTAAATTGTCTGCTTTATGCTGATGATGCAGTGCTTATTGCACCATCAGAGGCAGAACTGCAGGCATTAGTCACGTGTATGAAAGAAGAATGTGAAATTAATGGTCTCCGTTTGAACGCTAATAAAACTAAGGTTCTGGTATTTGAAAGGGACGAAGAAAGAACGAAGTGCGAAATTTGGGTAAATCAGGAATGTCTAGAACAGGTGAATGAAATTGTATACTTGGGAAGTGCGTTTAGCCGGGATGGAAGATGTGATTTAGATGTGGACAGGCGTGTCGCTGCCGGGAACAAAGTCAATGGTGCCCTGACTGCGTTAATCAAAAGGCAAGGCGTTGTGAAAAGTGCACGCCTTCCAATACATAACGCAGTGTTGGTACCGACTTTGTTATATGGCAGCGAAACCTGGGTATGCCAGAAGAAGCATAAAAGCAGGTTGAATGCAGTGGAGATGCGATCTCTTCGTAAAATGTGCGGCCTTACCATGGCCGACCGAAAGCGAAACGAAGAGATTCGCAATATGGCAGGTTTGAAAGATGACCTTGTCTCAAAAATGGATAAGGGCGTGCTTCGATGGTTTGGGCACGTTGAGCGAATGAGTGAAGACCGAATGGTGAAGAAAATATATAGCGCGAAAGTTAATATTAAAAGGTGTCGAGGTAGACCGAGACTAACTTACGAAGACCATGTGAGCAAATTGCTCGAAGAGAGGAGGGTCAAGAGTACTCGGATACCTAGACATGCATGTATGAAGAAGATGATGAATCTGACAGAAGCGAAAGAAGTATGTAGGGATCGTGACACTTGGCGATCTGTTCTCTCTGGCTACCCCGTCAGGGATTGTGCGTGAAGATAAATAAATAAATAAATAAATATTTATAAAGACATATTGATTTACCGAACAAGCACTTTTATAAAACGGTGAAGGATCGATGAATCTAACTTTTCAGCTAATATTTTCAGAATACTGTTAGAGCTAGAACGCAGTCTCGCTAGTAGTGATGATGTTTTTTTTCTTAAAATGGCATAGAAGTCATCTGTTCGCTCTTGAGCAAACATACCAGATGCTGAACAAAACCGCGGCAAACCCAACAGTATCCTAAACCCGTTATTGTATTTCACTCTAAGAGTATCCATAGCCTTTTTTGTGTAGTTGATCCACAGGCTTCCCGTGTAGAAAGTTTGACAGTAAGCTTTAAATAGCGTTATTTTAGCTTCTTTACTACACCGAGAAAACCTGCGGGCCAACATGTTGCACCTTATAGCCAAGGCTCTTCGCTCACGCTCCATGTCCAAATGATCTTTAAGGTCCTCTGTAACATAGTGACCCAGATATTTAAACTGTGACACTCGATTAAGTGCAGTCCCATTTAGTGCAATGTTAGGGTCATATTGTACTCGCTTTCCAGAAGCCTCAAAGATCAGGAATTAACTTTTGGACACGTTATAAACTAAGCCATGATTGGACGCGTATGCCTCACAGGATTTAACCAACTCTTTGATTGAGCCAGCTGTGGGGCCCAGCAGAGCCATGTCGTCAGCATAGCTTAGATTGTTAACGCAAATGCCGTCCATCCAGCCGACTGGCTTCTTGCTGAGCTCCACTGTCAACTCATTTATATAGAGGTTGAAGAGCTTTGGCGAAGTCAACCCACCTTGCCTCAAACCGCACTCCAAACTATACCGATCAGAGAGTCCTTTACCCCATCTTAAAAATTTTGGTACGCAAATCAGTCTTACCAAGTTATGGTTAGACTGATTTGCGTACCAAAATTTCATGATACTAAGCAACTCCGGCTTTACGCCCGCTTATTCCATCTTTTCCCAGAGCTCATCGTATGAGACCAAGTCAAAAGCTTTGGAAAGATCAAAGAAGCAAGCATAAACCGGAGTGTTTCGGCTAGTATAGTATTGGACTGTCTGCTTCAGGGCCAGTATCGCAACTTCTGTGGAAAGCTCAGGTCGAAACCCAAACTGTGCGTTATGAAAATTTTGTGTTTCCCCAAGCACCATATCAACCAGACTGTCCAACACCTTCGCAATTATGGTAGCAAGCGAAATAGGTCTATAGTTAGCTCGGTTTGCAATATCACCCGTCTTGTTTTTAACAATAGGGACCACTATAGTTCTCATCATGTATGGACATGATGTACAAGTGGTATGTACAAGTGACTTATGCAAAGCGAGTAAAACATAGATGATACCCTGCACGCCCGCGTATTTCAGATGCTGAGGCAGTCGTGCCCAGGCGATTTTCCCCTGGTCATTTTATTAATTACTTCCGAAATTTGCTTTGCTGAAAAACGCAGAAGCTCCTTATCACAACACACCTATGTACCAAATTCCTTCACCGAGGGTCCTAGTGATGAAGACACTCTGAAGTGATCCTTAAACAAGTTGGCAATTTCTTCTTAAGTAGAACAGCCTCCGATACTCTCTGGTAAACTAGGTTGTACATTTAATTTATTAGTCGCTTTCCAAAATTTGAAGAAGTTTTAAGATGACCTGTGTGAGGTTATGATATCCATTTTAACTGGATCTTGGTGATTTTGACATACTAATAAATAAGACATAATAATAATAATAAAAAAACCTGTGGTTTCCTTAGATTGATTTTAATAATGGTAACACTATGCCTTTTATTTTAAGGTGAGTGATGAGCGGATGAATTGAATGTAAGTACGAAATAAGTTCCGGACTTTAATAAAACTATGTGCGTTGGTAAAATCTACATTGATATTGCTGGCTGTTTTATTCAATACGGAGCCCTATTACTAAGCGCCTGACTATCTTACCTACCTAACATACCGAAAATAATAGCTGGTTAAAATTATCATAGATTTATTATTCTGGAATATAATAATAAGATAGGTAAATTATATTCCCATAGTACGTAATATGTAAAATACATGTTTGAACACTTTTTTCGTTAAGTTGTGATTTTATTGCAAACTGCGCGGTAAAATTGTAGATAATAAAACTGGCCAGGTATGAGTCAGCCTTGCCCACAGGATATCGAATAACAGGAAATAAAAAATGGTTACATAAAAGCTAACTTAGTGTTTAGTGAAACTCCTCCTCCAGTAATCCTTATTCTTTGGGTTTGAATCTGACTTTCTTTGACATAGTCAAAAATATATTATAGAAATAAATTGATTTACGAAATTAACAAATGTTATACTATAATGTTATATTTTAGTGACTTGAGTAACTAACAATTTATTATTTTTATTTAATATTGATGAGATTTATAATAAAGATCTGCATTAAATTAAGCAGGCCGGTGAAGCAGCGTCTAATGTTAGGTGTCTGGTAGGGCGATCGACAAAACGCTTTTCAAGCGCGGCGATTATGATCCTTATTAGAGAGGCTTATGTCCTGTATTGGATTCGTACAAGCCGTCAAGAAAGAAAATTAAAAGTGTGTATGGAATTCACATACGGCAGAAATGAATCTGCACAGAAAGTGGAACTTTCACTTCAAAAAGAAGAAAGCGATTTAAAAAAAAACTATAATGTCTCGTCGACTTAGTCCTATACATTTGTGTATTTGTTTCTTTATTAAGATGCATTTTTGTTTAATCGAGTTTCAAGGCACGATTCTAAGGAGTTTCACTTAAAAGTTTAGTGTAACCTTCGGTTGATCGGAATTATAATATTAGTCGTAACTTACAAGATTATATTCGTGAACATTGTCTAAACCAACCTAATGTTTATATGAAAAGAATTGTTGTTCGTCTTATGTTTACTTGCAGAGACTAAACGTAAAAAAAAATTCAACAAACGAACAAAATACCACTGTCACTCGCAGTATCTCTCGTATCAAAATTTATCAAGATTTATTTACCGTTGTACATGAAAACTTTACAAAAAGGCATACAGAGCGAGCTACTTTTTAATATGAATATGGATATCAGATCATACAAATGCTCTGGGGTGTAGATTTACATATACTCTGTGCTTCGTTCGTGTTTCTTGATGTACGTGATTTAATTATGCATATTGCAAGAATAAGAGAATTTCATCCTTGACGCGTCTGTTGGATATGCTAATTACAACGTGCCGCAAGCTATTTTCGCGAAAGCTGCCCCGACGTCTATTTATTTGTATTTTCGTTTCATGCTGTCCAAATAATTCTTGGAATTCCTTATTTCCCATACTAATACGGTACAATATAAGAAGTAGACTAAAGTTTTACAAAAAAAAATAATTAATTATCTTCACCCAATTCCCAATACAGGGGCAGACAGTGGTCAAGTCTAGACAATTAAAACCCTTCGTCCCCACTTTCCACCGAATATATTTTCGTGACAAGTGCTGAGTCCGTCGCCGTCTTTATTTCCAGGTCAACGATATAATTTGTACATAAGTTTTTGAAAAACCCATTAGTACGAGCCTGCCAACTGGGGATCGAACCCGGGTCTCATGACTCCAAATATAAAAAAATAATATAAAAAAAAAGTGTATGTGATTTAAAAGACGTTATTGCCTAGACGTTATTACTCAAATATTGGGGAAAAATACGTGAAGATCTAAGGAAGTCATTAACGTTTTCATTTAATTTTTTCTTTGCTCTTTGCTTACTCGTTGTATCCCTCTACTATTTTATCTAAATATTTCTCATAGAGCTCTTGCGCTTTATGATCATACTAATTTGTTTTTTTTTTTTGATAAATTTATAGACCAACCGTATAAAACTATAGTTTTCGAACCGACGTCTAAAACGTACTTATGTGAAACCCTCGTTATTTTAACATTTATGAATCAGCCGTGTAAAATTTTGAGTTAAACTATAATATTCTGCAGCCTATACCTTAATTGAAAACTCGCGTATTATGTCATTATCATCATAATGCCCCATTAGAGTCTACTACATAGAATATTTGCCATAACTGCCAATAAAAAATTGATAAAAGTCACGATAGCTGAGTGGTTGTGACATCGGAATCGAGTCAAGAGACCCGGGTTTGATCCCTAGGTGGTAGGCAAATGGGTACCAAAGAGGTTTTTTAAAAGTTATTTATGATTTATATCGTTGGATTAGACATAAGTACGGTGACAGGCTCACAACCTGTAACGTACTGGTAATGGACAACATTACCTGTACCTGATTGTGAGCCTGGAACGCAAAAAATGTCTTCGGTGAAAGGTGGGTCAATAGTTAATTCTTTGGACCCCTGTCTACCCCATTATTGGCAATAGCCATGATAGCCACGCTTGGCTGGCGGAATGGCGACCACAGTACCAGACACCTCGCACCGTAGAACTGATGCCACTGACATCTGTAGGTAGCCAGTTGTATTTTTACCTTTTCGAATTCGCCTCTTACGACACCCACGGGATGAAAGGGGTTGATATATTCTTACGTCGGAACCACACGATAATTCTGTTATATTCTGGCTACCCTATCAGGGACTGTACGCGAAGAAGGAAATATCATATAATATATCACAAATTATTATTAATATTTGTAAGACGTCTGCATGTGATTTTGATTTCGTTGAATTAAAATGGAAAGTTTTCAAAAGTGTACTCAAAAATGTTAAAGTAGTAATAAATATGAAGGGAAAGTACATTAAAAAGTCGACACGGTCATTTCGCCTGGTCGTGAATTTACCGATGGTTCGTCCCGTCTGCGCATTAACCGATTGACTCACATACGTGCAATAATACAACATGAATAATGAAATAACACACCGTTTGTTGAGTTTGCACCGAGAATTTCCGTTCGCAAACTGCTGACTGGGACGTGATAAGGCTGTTGGAAACAGCTACGTTGCTCGCCCCGCTATGATAGCTCCACTCTTGCTGTTTAGGATTGAATTTTACATTTTAGCTTTGATTTCGTGATTCTAGATAAATGAACTATAGCGTGCTACAATTATTAAACGGGACTATTTACTGGTAATTTCTTTAAAAACCTATTTTTCTTTCCACCACTCTCCCATTTTCGTCAACAGAGGAAGATAAATATAAGAAGTTTCTGTTTTAATCCTACTCCAAAATACGAAGAGAGATTTTTATTTCAATGATACGAAGGTTCTTAGAATAATAAAACTTAATAGGTTCTTAATCTTCGAGGAAATGATTCTTTCTGCATGGTCGTGCTCGGGTTTGATTAAATAAATTCTTAAAGCTTGCCGGAAACGTGAAAGAAGATTGAAATGCAACGATGAATTAGTTCTGCTCTTAATAAAATCGATGAAGTCATTACGAGGTTTCATAATCAATACGAGAAGTGGCTAGAGAGACGCTCAATAGCATATCACATTGCATAAATGAGTTTTAAATAAACAACCGTGTTCAAATAAACAACAGTCTCTACAGTCGAATGGTTGGGTGGTCGGAATTTCGAGTCGAGACCCGAGTTCGATCCCCTAGTGGCAGGCTCGTACCAATTGGTTTTTCAAAAACTTGTGAACGAATTATATCGTTGGGTTAGACGTGAAGATGGCGACAGGCTCACCAACTGTCACTTTGTCCCGAAAATATCTTCTGTGGAAGGTGGGTCAAAGGGACTTACTTGTCTAGACTAGAGCTCTGTCTACCCCTGTATTGGAAATTCCGTGAAGATATTTATTCATTTATTTTATATTTTATAATTATCAAGATAGAAAATAATTAGACCATTTAAAGTCAGACGATGCGAATTGAAGTCGATAATACATAAATGGAAAACCATGAATTATTATTGATTGGCCTCATTGTACTACTGATTTTCAAAGACCAATTTGGCAAATTGTTGACGAGGGGAGAGAAAATAATGAATATAATGTAACAGAGAGTAAGGCTCTTGAGTACTATTTGAGCTACAGATTCAGAGTATTTATATGTATTTATTTAAATATATCACATTTTTTCACTTTACAGCTGTCGATTTCTAGTGACATTATTCGAATGCACAACACTACTACCTATCTCTGGACGATTTATTTACACCAAGGTACTTGATAAATAAGCAATATTCGTTACGTACACAATGATAAAATATCACATACTCAATTTATTTCGCAGGGTCGTATTGCATGTCGACGATCGCTCGCAACGTATTGTGTTCTAGGAGTAGCCGTCCTTAGCGAATTTACTGCTAAATTTTACACATTGTTATTTATTTATTATGACCATATCACATCATTAGAAAGAAAATTTCCTAGAATGTATATAAATTGATTGGTCTGATCAATTTATATATGGTTCCTGAACCAGCGTCTTAGTGCAATATATCTGGTACTGAGATCGCTAATCCGTTTGCCAAGCGTGGCTATAATGATATACCTTCCCGTATAGGAGAGGCCTATGACTAGGCAATAGATTTTTACAGTCCATTATAATGATTATAATGAGTCGGGGAAAATTCTCGAAACATTACCTAACCGATGACGGACTACAGCACCAAGGGCTCGATCTGTTCGATCCAATTATTGTCATTCCGCTTGAGAAGCGTATTAAAGACGGCACGTTCTTCTTTTGTCAAACTTTAGAAATGAAAGGTAAACGTACTTAATGTGTGAGAAACAGAGCTGGCGGTGCTTACCGCCGCCCTTGAACACCTGCAATACTAGAGAAATAGCAGATGCGTTGCCAGGCTTTGAGAAAGGTATGGGCTCTTTTCTTGAAGGTCCTAAGCCGTATCGGTCCGGAAAAATCATGACGACTTTTACCAAGCCGTAAGTGACGATGGTTTGGAGATTATTATATGATTTTCCAATAATTATCTAATTTGTCAAATTTGTTAAATTACACAGTCGAACAATATAACAAGTATAAAATTTTTAATGTTAGTTAGCATATAGTTCATGCAGTATATAATAATATGAATCATGAATACTGTCGAATTAAGGGTGCGTCAGAATCAGGAGGACTATTTAATTTTATTTTCAGAATTACACATTTTGTACGTTCTCTTTGTAATTATAACTTTCCAAAGTCGCTTGATTTATCGCCAATATGATATGATTATATTTATATTTTTACAATGTGATTTTAATTACTTTATTATCATATATTTTATAAAATAAATAAATATCTTCACGCAATTCCCAATATAGGGGTAGACAGAGGTCTAGTCTAGACAAGTAAGTCCCACCCAAGATTTGACCCACCTTCCACCGAAGATATTTTCAGGACAACGTGACAGGTGGTGAGCCCGTCGCCGCCTTTATGTCCAAGCCAACGATATAGTTCGTACATAAGTTTTTGAAAAACCCATTGGTACGCGCCTGCCACTTGGGGATCGAACTCAGGTCTCTTGACTCGAAATTCCGACCACCTAACCACTCGGCTCGGCGTGACTTATATTTTAAATTGAAAAATTTATTTTGTAAGCCAGCAAATTCAATTCATTAAAAATTCTTGCATGCGTGTTTTTTAGTTTCTGTTAACTGCATATTTATTATTACATGGAATACATAATGTTTACACGGCGTACGAACATAATTACTTTGGTCAGGATGGAAAATTACTGGACTGATAGTTACATTCTTTAAGTGGTTTACTAGATGCAAGAATTCTCGATAGACTGTCAATGCATGGTTATTATAAAGTGAAGTACGTTTATAACATAGGTCTGTTGGCTGTTAGCTCGCGGGCGCGGGTGGCGCAGTTTGTATCAAATATCATAAGCGTTTATCATGCTGCAGGTTATTATAGATATTTTCCCATAGTCTAAAATGTAACAAATGGATAAATTACTTTTTACACTAACTAACAATTTTATTGAAACAATCTTACTACCATTCATTTCAATGAAATTTGGCACATAGGTAGCTTATTAGCTGGGATGAGCACATATTAGGGACCCTTTTATTTTGGATGAAGTGTATATTTTTGCTTATCGAATTTTGATAAGTTGTACAAGAGTTTTGGAGTAGGACATAGACTACTAGGCAATTGTACGAAACTTGCGGGAATTGCGACGAGAATACGCTACTAATTCGGGCAACGTAGAAAAAAAACCGAAAGAAGCTTCTTCTTCGGAAACGGTTACCGTTTCCGAAGAAGAAGCTTCTTCTTCGGAAACGGTTACCGTTTCCGAAGAAGAAGCTTCTTCTTCGGAAACGGTTACCGTTTCCGAAGAAGAAGCTTCTTCTTCGGAAACGGTTACCGTTTCCGAAGAAGAAAATATCTTCTGTGGAAGGTGGGTCAAAGGGACTTACTTGTCTAGACTAGAGCTCTGTCTACCCCTGTATTGGAAATTCCGTGAAGATATTTATTCATTTCTTTTATATTTTATAATTATCAAGATAGAAAATAATTAGACCATTTAAAGTCAGACGATGCGAATTGAAGTCGATAATACATAAATGGAAAACCATGAATTATTATTGATTGGCCTCATTGTACTACTGATTTTCAAAGACCAATTTGGCAAATTGTTGACGAGGGAGAGAAAATAATGAATATAATGTAACAGAGTAAGGCTCTTGAGTACTATTTGAGCTACAGATTCAGAGTATTTATATGTATTTATTTAAATATATCACATTTTTCACTTTACAGCTGTCGATTTCTAGTGACATTATTCGAATGCACAACACTACTACCTATCTCTGGACGATTTATTTACACCAAGGTACTTGATAAATAAGCAATATTCGTTACGTACACAATGATAAAATATCACATACTCAATTTATTTCGCAGGGTCGTATTGCATGTCGACGATCGCTCGCAACGTATTGTGTTCTAGGAGTAGCCGTCCTTAGCGAATTTACTGCAAAATTTTACACATTGTTATTTATTTATTATGACCATATCACATCATTAGAAAGAAAATTTCCTAGAATGTATATAAATTGATTGGTCTGATCAATTTATATATGGTTCCTGAACCAGCGTCTTAGTGCAATATATCTGGTACTGAGATCGCTAATCCGTTTGCCAAGCGTGGC
This sequence comes from Sericinus montela, assembly GCA_029286605.1. NCBI lineage: Eukaryota > Metazoa > Arthropoda > Insecta > Lepidoptera > Papilionidae > Sericinus > Sericinus montela. The sequence continues at coordinate 3,910,430 of JAGSMR010000009.1, forward strand.
TATAATGATATACCTTCCCGTATAGGAGAGGCCTATGACTAGGCAATAGATTTTTACAGTCCATTATAATGATTATAATGAGTCGGGGAAAATTCTCGAAACATTACCTAACCGATGACGGACTACAGCACCAAGGGCTCGATCTGTTCGATCCAATTATTGTCATTCCGCTTGAGAAGCGTATTAAAGACGGCACGTTCTTCTTTTGTCAAACTTTAGAAATGAAAGGTAAACGTACTTAATGTGTGAGAAACAGAGCTGGCGGTGCTTACCGCCGCCCTTGAACACCTGCAATACTAGAGAAATAGCAGATGCGTTGCCAGGCTTTGAGAAAGGTATGGGCTCTTTTCTTGAAGGTCCCTAAGCCGTATCGGTCCGGAAAAATCGCTGACGACTTTTTACCAAGCCGTAAGTGACGATGGTTTGGAGATTATTATATGATTTTCCAATAATTATCTAATTTGTCAAATTTGTTAAATTACACAGTCGAACAATATAACAAGTATAAAATTTTTAATGTTAGTTAGCATATAGTTCATGCAGTATATAATAATATGAATCATGAATACTGTCGAATTAAGGGTGCGTCAGAATCAGGAGGACTATTTAATTTTATTTTCAGAATTACACATTTTGTACGTTCTCTTTGTAATTATAACTTTCCAAAGTCGCTTGATTTATCGCCAATATGATATGATTATATTTATATTTTTACAATGTGATTTTAATTACTTTATTATCATATATTTTATAAAATAAATAAATATCTTCACGCAATTCCCAATATAGGGGTAGACAGAGGTCTAGTCTAGACAAGTAAGTCCCACCCAAGATTTGACCCACCTTCCACCGAAGATATTTTCAGGACAACGTGACAGTTGGTGAGCCCGTCGCCGCCTTTATGTCCAAGCCAACGATATAGTTCGTACATAAGTTTTTGAAAAAGCCATTGGTACGCGCCTGCCACTTGGGGATCGAACTCAGGTCTCTTGACTCGAAATTCCGACCACCTAACCACTCGGCTCGGCGTGACTTATATTTTAAATTGAAAAATTTATTTTGTAAGCCAGCAAATTCAATTCATTAAAATTGAAAGACATTGTAATTCAAGAAATGGATTTGACATCATAATAAATAGGGAGACAAAAGGTACAGAGATAACATTTAAATTAACGTTATAATAAATGTAATATTAACTCTTAGTAAAATCTAAACCTAATTCGGAAGACCTGTAACTTAGTTTCAATTTCTGAGATGACAGACACACGTCAGTTGTTATCTGTTCGCGACCAGATCTGGCGAATGCCCTGCAAGCGCGCCGCTCCCGCGCTGCACGCGTGCAGTGACTGTAATTGTTTGGCAAGCCTCGTTAGCGCAAATGTACAGTATGGAAGCGAACGGAACTGCGTGCAGCATGCGCGCAGATCGTGACAGGTGCATTCGGCCGATTTGGACGCTCCGTATTATAAAACAATTTTTAATTAGTTCTCTAAAAACAAAATTTATACGCAAATCTAATTTTGTCTCGGTCCTAATAAGTAGTGTTTATTAGGCATAAGTTGTTCCAGGTCGTCGATTCAAATCCGCCTTAGGTACTATCCGCCTTTTTGGAAATTTATTTTCAAACCGATATTGGCGTCCGCATTGGCTTTTATGTGCGTAAATATATGTATAAACGACGGGTTTATCGCCTTTCTGGCTGCCTCGCGTGTTTCCGGTATGCTTTAAGAAGGATAAAGTAACCCTTTTGTGAAATCAGGCTTTATAATAAGCGGTTTATAATAAGCGGTTTGCGGGATTGTTGTTAGGTTTCGTTTATAAGCAGATATTATCAACATTTAGTAAAAATGTTGTACAAATTATCATTTTAGTCTGAAGCCACACCAGCCCTGAGGGTACGATCCGTTGTGAATCCAGTTACCCACGCTCTCATAAAATATGATCGTGAAGCTGCTGCTCAGACTTGACTTCCTAAAATATAACCGAAGGAATCTGATAATGCATACATATATCATCCCTGCACATCAAATTTAACGGGTGATTTGAGAGAATTGATCGCTTAATGTCCAATCCTTACAATATGTATGGCATTCTTTCCCTTTTATCACGTTTATTTTACTCGCGCCTTGGAGTCTTCTCGTACCTTTTTTCCGACTTTCCCATCTTGCATATACGAATATGATTATATTATATGTGTGGATCTACATAAGCAATTCGTAGGAAATATCCTGATAATGACAAGCCACTGGTTTTTGGATTTAAACATTTTTTTTCCTGAAGTAATACTGTTGTCGACAAAAGCTGGGGGACAATATGAAACTAATGAGTATATCCAAAGTGAAAAATTAAAATTTTTCTAAGGACCAGTCGGATCCATTGCATTTTACGAAATTGATATCTGTCTTAGCCGTTACAAAGTTATTTTTAAAATTCTGTCGCTTTTCGTCCAAGGTAAATCTCTAATGCATCTGGGCGAGTTTTAAGAGCGATGAAGCTTTATGTTACGTACTTTCGTTCATAAGTCTAGCAGGTGTATTACTATAAGGTTCTTGTAACATTATATCAACAGTGTCTCGTGTCTGTATCTCAGACATAATATTTTTACGTGCCCATGAAATTTCATGCACACTTAAAACTTTTGCAGCTTGTCTGAACATAACAACATAATTTCTATATTTTTGTGGTCATACGTAGTGAAAATGCATTTTATACTTTGTTTAAATTATTATTTTATATCTTATTACATTCTAATAAAGGTTATTATAGTAGAAAATTCAAGTACTTATTTTTAATCAGCCTTAACCTTTTCTTATATCAAATATATGCTTTTTCGCTTATGTTTTCAATTATTTATTTTATTTATCTTCATACATTCCCAATGCCGTCAGAGGTCAGTCAGATGTCTAGACAATTTTTAGATCTTATTTATAGACAACGTGACAGGTGGTAAGTTTGTCGCCGTCTTAGTGCCTCAGGAAGTGTGTGCACAATGTAGATTATTAGTAGAAATTGTATATAATACTATTACTTCTATATAAATCAATTACAAATAATAAGTATAAATTTAATCTTTCCTAAACATATTTTACTAAACATTTTGTATAATGAATTTGAATTATAATGAATTTATGTTGATATGATATATCTTTGACCTAAGTTGCCTTACGAGGTTCTTAAAAAAATCAATATTTTGTTTATTCGACAATCTAAATCACTGCAACGTGGGTGCAACCTATAACAAATCATTCGATGCAGATGTGGACCTGAACGTATGGGTCATGGAAATGTCAGACATAATCTTCATTTAAATTGTATAGTAAGATCCGATATTTAGTGTTGCACCAATAGAAAGATAGGATTTAATAAAATTACGTATGATTAAAATAATGTATCATTATTTCTTTTAAAGAATGTATAACTTCAACACATGCCACCGTTAGGAAATTTCTGTTATCTTTTTTTTTTTTTTCAAAAAATATAAAAGACAAAAAATTGGTAGGTAATTAGATTCTCATTATCCTCTGACAGTAAATTTTATTAATTTTATTTATCGAAATCAATGTTTCGAGCACTACAAATATATATTTTATGTTATTGTTTTTCAAATAAATTACTTTTTAATTATATGGCTACTCTTATAATCAATGGGAAAGTTTTATTTTAATTTATTAATCCCTGTAAATAATATGAAAATTTTGTATACTAACCTGGAACTCATCGCTCCTTGAAATTTGGACTCGTGTTTGATATCTTTTTCAGTATCGAATTTCGCTCTCAAATCAATCAAATTAAAAAAAAACCTCCAAAAAAAAATCAAAACAAAACTTTATTGATCAGATTGCCGTCCACAAACACATAATATTAATTAGTTTACTTAGTGTGTTATTCATAATTCAACATTATTTCATTTTGATAATATTTTATTCATGAATGCGATGAATTAAAAATATTATCAAAGTGAATGCGTTTTTGAATAGATATGAAATGATATAGGATTTTATTTGTCTGTTGTAAGTTTACGAGAATGTGCCTTTCGCTATGTACCAATCCGTTTGATGCATATTCTAGTGCCCTCCTTTATTGTCGCGAATACGCATGCATAATTCGCCGATTACACTAACGCGATTGAATTGGATGCGCTTCTATCGCGTAAAATAGAATAGTTTTCCACACTCAGCTTTCAGGCTCAATCTTAACGATATTCACCTCTTTTTTCGTCGGCTGCCTATATAAATTGAAGGATCGCTTTGTAAGTTCGTATTGTAAAGGATTATGTGCTGGTAATGCTAGTGTTAGTGATAGCTTCTTGCACTCTCAACTCCGTAAAATAAATTAATGTCTTCACGCAATTCCCAATACAGGGGTAGACCTGTAGACCTGTAGACTAGAGGTCTAGTCTAGACAATTAACACCTTCCACCGAAGATATTTTCGGGACAACGTGACAGGTGGTGAGCCCGTCGCCGCCTTTATGTCCAAGCCAACGATATAATTTGTACATAAGTCTTTGAAAAACCCATTGGTACGAGCCTGCCACTTTCGGGGATCGAACTTGGTTATCTTGACTCGAAATTTCGACCACCCAACCACTCAGCTATCGTGACTCTCAACTCCGTGATTATTGAATTAACCTTTAACACGCTACATCCCGTCGTCGGGCCGGCCACTCTGTAGTAACTATTTAGATAATTCTTTAGCAAGTTCTGGGGCTGCTTTAATGCCTTTTAAGGAACACGTCTGTTAAAATACCGGAGCGTAAGTACTTACGTGGGTGTTTACTTTCGTTTTTGACGATCAACACATGATTAAGAACTCGCTTCTGTAAGATTAATTATTCCCATTTACTTTCAACTTTTCCTACCTACTATTTTGCCGTCTGTCCTCGGTTTTACATAATTGATATGGTAATGCCAGAAATGTCCGTGAAATTTTCTTTTCGGATTTCCAATAGTTTATTTTTACAACATGTCACGGGGGGTCGTCCTGACAAATTATTAGTAGCGATTCCGAAAAAGTCTTGAATATCGCAATGGATAAGAATAGGCCGCAGAAAGACTTTAAACTTACCGATCAAAGTCAGATAGACCGTGCAGCATCAATGGTGCAACGTATTTGTACGATCGGTTTCCCGCCTAACAAGCGTGGCGATTATGGCAAATCCTATGCCTAGTACCCTGCAGAATATTAAGCCGGTTATGCAAGTAAGTAAAATTTATAACGAGCACACGCCTGTCACATTTCACGCTGTCCGAAATATATAGAGAAATGCGACAATAAAAAAAATAACATTACTTCCTCCTTTCGTGAGAACACAATAACTGACACATATACACCGGTACTCCTGCACTAACAGTACTGAAATAACAGGGGTTTGAGGACGTGCGAAGTGGTAGCTTTTACCCTATGGTACATTTTCCGGATTTATCTAAGTTTAGGCGAGTATCTCTAAGTCTGGACATTTCACAGCGATATGTTCTATGTCTAATTTGTAAATTCTCTAAAATATAGCTATATTACTGCGTTTTAGTGCAAAAACAGTAAAGTCTTTAATGTTTTTGCACTAAAACGCAGTAACTGTTGCTTGCAGGCAACTATTTATTGATCGGCGGTTGTTTGACAGTGCTCGGAAATTTATAAACGAGCTTTTAAATTACTATTAAATAGGTACGTTAACAATTTATTGTTTTAAACAATAAAAGCCACATGTTGTTTCATATTTTAATTGTAGTATTCTTTGAATTAATATTAGATATTAAATAAAAAAAATAGTTAATTGAAATATATTGGCCAAACCGTTAAATTATCCAAAGTACCAATAAAGATTGGTTCGTTACATGTATATGTAAAATTTTCAAAATTTCTAATTTCGATGGCAACATCCATATTTTAACTTATTTTACTTTAAAAGCCTTACGATATGTGCGATTGTCTGTGATTGTGTATGTTTATTAATTCTTCCTACTAACGGTTCAATAGAATCCAGTGAAATTTAGAACAGAGATTAACAAGATGTTTCGACCTCGATGAAATTAACTTAATAATTTATTAGTAGAACCGATGATCTTGTCAATAAAAATGTATCTCAAGTCACTGTAGCCGTGTGTGGTTGTTTATGTCAAGTACTTCGGAAATAAATGCTTCGTTATAAATAGTGATTTGCGTGAACGAAATGAATTTTCATAGTCGTCACGTTTAGAATGTAGGTGAATTAGCTTCACTTTAGGTTACAACTTAAAATCTATCTCCGTAATAATATGACGCAGAGAGATTTTAAGTTGCTTTTATTGTCTGATATTGCGATCGTCAATCCGCTTGCCAAACATAACAATGGTGGCTAATTGCCACGTAAGAAGTCGGATACTTCTTCTCTTGCAGTGGATATTAACAGGACTTCGTACTCGTAGCTTTATGTATACGAATGTATAAAATAAGTGTAAGCAAATGGAATCATTGAAACATTACGTAACTAGCGTTTACTAATTCTGTGTCGTCTATTATCGTCATCTACTCGTACAGATGGTAGAATTCAAGATATCATGGCGCGTTCGCGTACTTTGACAAGATTATAAATATTGTTACCGTATAATGAAATATAACAAAGTCACGATCTCACCATCGTTTCTCTAGAAATCCTATGTTTACATTGTTTCTTGTTTCGGCGTTTGTTTACAGTGGTATAATTCTCAAAACTACGTCCGAGAGTGTCGACCATTCAAATCTTCATATGCGACACTTTTTGTTTACTCTCTAACACATGAGAGGCTGTGTCAAATAACGATTACATCATTTCAGGTAACTAGTAACTAGCTATAATTTTTATAATCACAACTCTTCAGTATGTTTATAGATGGTTGTCATTAGTGTTTGCTCATAAAAATACCTTTGGCGTCTAATAATAGCTTGGCAAGGTTGGCTTGATGTCGTAATGACTATTTTTTTTAAGTAATATCAAATGTAACACATTATGTTTTAACATAAATGATAAATATAGGCTCACCTGTTTGTTTTCAATAAAAATGAGGGATTCGTTCATTAATTTAATGATGAAAAGTTAAGAAAACGATCACGTTCGTACTTTACTCCTTAATAATTAAGTGTGATTGAATTAAGAAGATAAACATTAGTGTTTAGTTCATATTTTAACCGTATTATTCTTTTTCATTTGCCGCCTTAACTTTATAATTTATAGACAGTAAGGGTAACACAAATTGGATGTGATGGCAAAATGCTGATAATTCTTAACAGTTTTAGACGACTCGTTTCAAATATATTTAAATATGTTTTAAATTAAAATAAATATATTCTAATTTATTTTTACTAATTCTAATTATTAAATACACATATTCTCAAAACTAAGACAATTAAATCCTTTCGACTCTCCTTTTCTTATGTTTGTAGTTAATTCGAAATTCAGGACAGAGACGGCAAGATGTTGCGGGAGTGATTCTGTTAGAAACACACCACCCTCATTAACGTTTTTAGTTTTCTAGTTTTTTACATACTCCAGTTTTACATTTTAGAATTAATAAATTCTGAATATAAAAAGTTTATTAATCAATTTTGTTCAAAATCGCTAGAACAATTCTGTACAGTAATGTAACTAGTTTGTTAATATTAAAAGTACGTTAGCTATAAAAATATCTCAAATTCGTTCATCGGGCAGGCGATTTGGTATTAGACCTGTTTCATTTATATGTGATTCTTTATTATCTTTTTTGTCTTTTAAAATGGTCTTCTTCGTAATCGTTTGCGCGACATACCTATCCCATTCCTCATCGATGTAGACATAGTATTTCAAAGGAATTATTAGTATCCATAAGAAGAAATAATGCCGTGCAAATTATGTGTTATTAATAATAGATTCATACATAAAAAATTTCATCTGTTCAAAAAATACTCATTCTATTCTTAGCCATTCTTAAAAGGATATTTTTATTTTTTTATTTATAAATTACAATAGGAGGATAATATTATTTCATAATAATACCTATGGTCTTTTAGAATCTAGGTATAAGTGATCCTTCTTCTGGTTAAGATCTACAAAGCAAATTCTTATTACATCAACTTTAATCTCATCTTGCTATCGTAGTATAAGCTATAAGATAATCTTAATATAATTTTATATACAAAAGGAACCTGGATTCTGCGCTGTAAAACTGCAATGAGATGAGAATAAATTCTCATAGTATGCTACAGCCATGATTAAGAGAGGCATAGGTATTACCAATTTGTGGCATCTGAGTGCCCGTGTCTGAAAGTAATATCGGAGTGCTTGTATGTGTTTCATCGCTGCATATGCTTCATATTCTATTAACTGTGACAACTTAATAGCGATTCTCTTTTTAAAGACTACTAAGTGCAGTGCAGTTCTCAATCTGAACAAATTTACGAGGAATTGGATACCAGGCCTATTGACTTAATGAAAGTCCCGAATATCTAATGCATATATGGTTCATGTTTAATCATAAATGAGTCTATATAAATGTAGTGTAACAAAAACAACCAAAAACTAAGTACCAATTCAATTTTTTTTTAGTTGAAAGGGCTAGGTGTAGCTATAGTACAAACTGCATGGACTAAGACGACAAGTTTTGTAGTCATTCAATTCTTCAAAACTCATTCACTTTTTTGATAACATTAAACAATGTAGGTGCGATAATTAAGCAGTCGATTGTAGCATTAAATATTTCATAATTACTGCTTTATAAATTTAATTTGCACAAAAATACCGAGATAAGTCACCGTGGCTTATCTTCAATTACGCAATGCGTGCCTATTGTCAGTGATTTTAAAAAAGCACAGTATTGTTATTTAGTTATAATTTTAATAAATACCAATGATATATGAAGAAAAATTAATTAAATATTAAATATGAATAGAAGCAAGGCAAAGTAATAAACGCTGAGTAATATAAGATTGTAAATATTTTAACTTTTGTATGATAATGTAATACAAAAACAAGTTTGATGCGCGATTTAAAATAAGTGTATATTTTCCATTATTTAATTTTTATTATTATTGTACCGAGCGAACTGCTCGCGCTCAAACAAACCATGACGCATGCACAACAAACGCGTAATATTTTCAAGTGTTTCGCTGTTTTGCTTTGAAATGCTAATCTAACGCCAACTAAGATCTATTGAATACAATATCATAAATAACATAAAAGTATATTAGCCAACCTGTTGTGGATCCGCCAGTACGTTTTTTTTGCATCAGGTAATAGTAGCGCCGTCACACTGAAACACGAATGGGCATATTTTACGAACTCTGTATGAGAGCGGCGTAACGGTTGACTGTGAGGCGCGGATTAGATGCGCAGACGCATGCGGCGAGCAATTCGGCGCTCGAGCGACTGAGCCGCTGCGTGCCGCGAGGTGCGCGAGACTGACCTTCGCGGATCGTACCTACTACCTACCAGCCTAACATCCATCTATCCCGTCCAGGTTATAGGGCTGCCAAACGTTAGCATGGTTTCCGCTTCAAACAAAACTTGTAGTATTATTTAATCATGTACAGCAATTTAAAGTGCTGTATTCGTACATGTAATGCGTCTCTTGAAGTACAGTACTGTTCTTGCAACTTATGACAATAGATTTATGCATTTTCCTTTACAAGCAACGAGCAGACTAGATCTCTCAATAGTGTTAGGAAGACGTATCCTAGCTGTGGGAATTTATAGATTGCTTACTTTAATAAAATATTCAGAAGAGTTCTACGATGTTCTCTTTTCGTTCTATGTGTTACTGTGAGAACCAGTCTTGGTTTTGATTGACATTTAGGTTTACAGTGTTAGCAAGGACTAGCCCGGCCTACTATAAATATTATCGAGGCGATTTTTAACTGTGTATTATTTAGTTTTCAAATATTTTGGACACATACCGCCATATTCAGCCGCTAGGTATTAAATTATTTATCCACCAGTGTTCCGCGCAAAAAGGGCCATTGAATCACTGCAAGTTTAACCGCCGGCGCGCACTGCATGCACATTATAATAATAAAGTTGGACGGCGTAATATATAATGAGGCACTTGCTACAACAAGTTCAACTTAAAATTTATACGTAACTTAAAGAAACGCTTGTTATTTTATTACTATACTTGCGCTTGCGCCTTTGTCCGCTCGGGATATTATAAATGGCATTTGTAAATGAGATGATCAGAAGCTTGATTACTTCCAGGAGCACAACTAAAGTCGAATCAAGTGCAAATCTTTCTTAGGCTACACATTTGTATATAGTATACAGGCTTTAAAACTAGGTAAGGATATGCGTTTTCCTTCTACGAACGAGTACAGCTATAGGCTGTATTAGCCTTTTCGAATGGCCCTTTGGAATAGCCATTTGATAAAAACCGGTTGTGTTCATTTTAAAGATTTCACATTTCTTTACATGAACGATACCTGTAAAATTTAGAAATACCGTTAGAAGTTCTATTAAAAACATAATTTATAAAAACATTCCTACATACATATCAATAAAATATAAATGTCTGTATGTAATTTCAAATTAACAGTTCTTCAATAAAGTTCTAAAGTTTATATGTCACTTACATAAAAAATTTTTTTTTTTTAATTTTTCTCTATTATTGAACTATTTGTTCCGGCTAATATCTGAAACGACTGGATTGATTTTAACGTGACTTTCACTGACTTGGATAGCTGATGTTATAAAGGAGTAGCTTAGGCTACTTTTATTTTTGAATAATAATTAGGGTTCAGTGTTACAGCGTGGACAAATATATAATTCTTAATTTTGGAATATTTTTACTATGTTTTAATTACGCGTTACTCCTTACATATTATCCATACATTCCCCTTTCGCTTCTATTGGATTAATATTTTTTCTACACACACGTCAAAGTGTTCTCCCTTGACATTCTCTTCTTTGAATAATTTACTCATATGGTCTTCAAAATTATTTTACATAGTAGTGCATAAATCATTATTGTTATTATTAAAATCATGTCCCGGCCTGCCTCGACCTATTGTTTGATATGTAATTGTCTTATTTTTGTTCATTCTTTACTCATTCGTTCGATGCGCCCGAAACCTATCAAATCTGCCATATTGCGAATTCGGTTCGTTTTGTTTTCGGTCGGACAAAGAAACGCTGCAAGCTTTACGAATAAATCGGATTTCCACTGTCACTGACGCTTGTCCATTTTTTTTAAATATTTATGATGTTATATATTTTTTTCTTTTATGGACTTAACTTTGTTTACTAAAATTTGTTTTGTTTGTATTTCATCCTTGGAATATTTTACTCTAGCGCTTCTATAAAAGTATAATGCTTAACATTGAGTAATCGGGAACACCTATTAAATTACCATCATTTAATATAGTCATTACAATTTTTTTATAAACATTTTTTTATTGTTAATTTTTTTCTTTGTGTTTGCTCAAATGATAAACTTTGAATTTGTAATATCTATATACATAAAACACCTATAAATTATATTAGAATCTATCATATAGCCATTGTACATTTACATATACTAACTTATTTAAGGGTAGCTCTTTTAAAGTTTAGTCGGACAAATGTTCAGAAAGAGTCTCTAGGTTGTTTGTTTTTATCTTCATGCATATTTTTAATACTAGGATTGACATAGATATCGACAATTACGTCTTTTTCCCCACTTTTCACCGAAACCTATTCTCCGACAAGATGACAGGTGTTGAGGCCGTCGTCGCTGCTTGCTTTTATCTTTATAAATCTTATTTATTTAATAATATTCCATAATGAATTAATTTATTTCCGAAACACGGATAACCCCAGAGTTCAACTGTTGGATAAACGAATCGCGACATCACAGCAGCCCGCCGCCAACCATATCTGTAACTGCGGATAACGTTACAAAGCTTTAAACTTTAATTGAATAATATTACTAATATTACGTTGTACGTAAACGAATGCACTCTATATCTTATAATTTAAATATATATACATAAAATGGCTTTGACAAAAATGGCTAGTAATCTGTACAAACTTTATAAATAGATGAACTTTTATAATCGCACATAGGTGCATGTTTGCTATGGTTTTACTGCTATGAGTAAGGGATTATGGACACAATATTTTTCTGAAAATTATATAAATACATAATCAACGTAAACTTTTGTATTCACGCATCCCCAATACTTTGGTAGTAGTCACAAGTCTGTCATTTCATCCGATATTTTACCTGAACTTTCGGAAACTGTAGATACAAATAGTACATTGAGTTCGAGAAAACTTATTAAGCTTCTATTCTGACAATTTTTTTTTATAGTTTACATACTTAGTTTAGTTTAAAAAGTTTAAGAGTATAGTTTAAAAAATGGAATTGAACTTACATGTACAAACGAGAAGTAGCTGCACTACCAGGCTTCAATGCCAATATCATTGGCCGACAGTCACTTTGGATTAGCTTAGGCTCAGCTTTGACTTAGGCATTTCCCTGACGCATTTTAATGCAAATAAGTTATGCTGAACTTTTCTTTTGTGGAAATTTCAAGTCGCGGTTTCCAATCCCGCCCGTGTCGGGCGGGATTCGAAACCGCGACCTTTGCCGAATCGTGGCAACGCTCCTTCGAGCTACCGTATCTTACACGCATCCGTAGATATTTTAAATCTCATTCTTTATTTATGGTTGTTTTTGGTATCGGCGTTATCTACTGTCATTTTTGCACATTACAGCTTAATATTCATGACTTTTCAGCCAGGAAACCAACCAGGAAATATTAATAAGATAGCGCCAATTAATTTATTACGCAATTTTTTTTATCGATTTTAAAGCATTTAACTTATGCTGAACTCTTTGTTATTAAATTAAAGAGAAAAATTACAAATATTTTTTTCTCTTTAATTTAATTATAAAAAAAGATTTTAATTTTTAATTTTTACCCATTACATTACATCTAGTATGACTAAAAACCTCACAATATGTTTAGGGCCTCTTGGCAGGGTGAAACTTTCGGCTATATTTGCAGACGGTATTTGTTTATATTGTAACTGGAATTAAGTTTTAAATAAATAACTTCAGAGGAACTGAAATTAATAAGATACTATAAATAAACAAGACGACTGATTCTTTAGTAGTTAAAACAATCGAAATCTCTTCTTGGTGCAAGTATAATAAAGATTACTTTTGTACAACTGTTACGTTTACTAAAGCTAAAGAGACGCTGTCCAGGTTTCCGATGAAGATTTGTTTGTATTGCTGCTAAGTTAACATGCAGTTGAGAGGTATCGAATTGATTAAACATTGAACAGATTTCTAACTAAGATACGAAATTTCAAAATATCAACAATTATATATTTCGAAAAATCTTATATTGTGTAGCCAGAGGTCTAGACAATTTAATGTTTTAACTCATATTTCACCGAGGCTTTTCTGCATGACTTCTTAGTATCGAGACCAACGATACCAATTTTCGGAACTCAAAATTTTTACCTGTCCAAAAATTCCCTAACGTGCCTATTATATGGACTAGAAATAGTCAATAGACAAATGTGCATACCAACATAACTCACTTTCGTGATGAGTTAAGGCAAACTATTCCATAGTAATTATGAAAGTGTAAGTTTATAAGAGAACAATTCTCAACTCTAACTAAAATTATTTATTTATTTGCTGAGATATCGCGTCGGTGTCAAATTGTGCACTTTGTGGAGAAGTTTGTATTGCTTACACTAATACGTTAAGTTATAGTGTTGGTGTGAGTCAAAAGCTGGATCATGTCAGTGTGTATATTGTTTTGGTAGAGTGTAATTCGTCTGTTTGCAAGGGCTAACATTTATAACACGTATATTATTTATACTTCAACGTATTATGAAATTAATTCGCCTCACAAAGGAGCAGGTTTAATTGAACGATTTGACTGGAATACAATCAGATTAAAACATTTTTCGAGTCTAGTGAAACTCATTTCATGATTTGAAATGAAAATGTAGACTTTATAATTTCTATTCTCACATAAAATTGTTATATCAGTGTCTGTCTCGTCGGTTCTTCTCCGATGTTTCTGTCTGTTATTGTCTGTCTATTATTGTGCTATTTACGTGCAGTTTGAAACAAAGTTAAAATTGATAAATGGTAGTATTAACTATACTAATTTGTATAGAGCTAGCGTATATGTTGCATGTTTATATCCTTTTTGAATTAAAATGAAAAAAATCGTTTAATGGTTGAGTGTTGGCCCAAGTTTTTAATTGCTCGGTCTCAGTACACTTATGTTATTCTAATATATTATATTAATGTGTCTGTAGGGAGGGTGATTGTATCGTGATTCCCACGTCCTAAGTAGCTCTCGGTAGCCGTAAACGCACCGGATGTTGTATTTTCGACTCGGATGAACTCCGAGCTGACAGAGCCGTTCAAATTCACTTGACTTATTTGTACCTACGCATTCATAGGCACTAATAAGTCAAGTGAATCAGTTTACTCATCGGCATTACATAATTCCATAGTCGCTGTACTGGTTTCAGGATTTGTTTTTCTTTTGTAGCGGATATTTCATTCGTATGGCCAATTGTCAATTATTGTAATATATATATATATATATATATATATATATATATATATATATATATATATATATATATATATATATATATATATATATATATATATATATATATATATATATATATATATACATCTTCACGCAATTCCCAATACAGGGGTAGACACAGGTCTAGTCTAGACAATTAAGTCCCTTTGACCCAAGTTAAGTTGAAACTTAGGTTAATGAGCAGATTCAAATATATTTGGAAAAGGACTTGTTTTTGGTTTATTTTGAGGTTTTATTTTTATTTAAGAAGGGTTAAGAATTAATGTAGAGCTAAGCAGATGCTTAGTAGATACAAATTTACCGGAGTCGCTTTTTTAATACTACCTTCAGTGATAATGATATTTATAATAATAATTAGGGACCGGTTTAATGTTAGCTCCTATGAATGCAATCGTTAATAGCCTCATGGTGTAGAGTAAGGGCTGCGAAACATCACGTCGCAGTTTCGAATTCGCCATTGGTTATGGCGTTGATTATTTTTAATATTGTATATTATTTGCAATGATTAATCATGCTGCAGTTGGGAATTAAAAAATATGTCAAAAATAAGATGTAATCTTCTTAAAAGTATCCTAATTTATTGAATATTGCTAATGTTATCCTCGTACGGTTATCCACCAGTTTGCTTTGCACCTGTGTGTTTTCACAAAGGCCATAGCTTTAATCTGCTATCGACCCCGCGGCAAACTCGCTGAAAGAGCACGCCTGCACAGTGCACACAATGCGCCGCCGTGTAACGAACCCGACACTTTCTACTTCCTACCTTTCCATTGTTCCCTATTTATCCCTGCTCTGATTGCTGCGTGTGAAAATTACGACTATTCCCTCTATGTTGGTACTAGTTTAAAAATGCTAATTTAATTTATTTCAGTATACGAAACGCTAAGCCGAATGATGTTCATGTCTAACAACTTACTTATATTTCTTGATGTGGTAAAAATAAGCGGTTGCGTTTGAAGCTTCACGCAGATGCAATTTACCTCTATGCCTGTTTCTTAGTGCTCATTTGCCTATCTTTGCGATAAATGCGTTATTTTGCCAAAAAAGCATATTGATTACTTTTAAGTCGAAAATACGTGGGTAATATCTGTCCCATTTATTTCTGCTCTCTGTCGCCCAAGAAGAAAGAAGTGAAAGATGTACATACCTCTTATGTAAGGATCGTGATACTTGGCGATCAGTTTTCTCTGGCTACCACGATAGGGATTGTGTGTGAAGATAATTAATGGTTCATTTGGCAGAATAATTTGAAATGCAATTTTAAATATTAGTTAAACTAGACTTGGCAATTTGAACTTCCTTTTGCATTACACATGGTTTTTCGTTAAATCATAGTTTAATGTGACTGATAGAATCATTTGCCCAAAAAAAACCAGTGTTACACTTAAAAAATAGTCTGACAAATTCAGTAAAATAATTTCACAGAGAGCCTGTAAAGACCTACATTAATTTTTCTAGTGGCGTACTGCGTTTACTGAAGTACGGGTCTTGGAAAAATAAAGCAATGATTAGCGTACTTGATTACTAAATTATTCATAGAATGACTTGAGCTAAATTATAACTCGACCGATTATAAAAAAGATTATATCTTCTTTATCGTTACTCTTTTTATTTAGTCTGGTGTTATTATTTAGTGTATATCGCTACACTTGACTAGTGTATTGAGCCACTGCCCTAAACGCCGATGCCCGTCACCAATTTGCTGAATTTTGATCTGCTATTTTTTGAGGTCATCCTCCATCTGATGGTAGGCAGTTTTTCTACAAAAAGAAAACTATATTCTTGCATTGATACGACTTGACAGAGATATATTTGTTATGACAGAGATATATCAGTTCATTTATCACAATAATTATAAAAAGTGTCATCATCGCAATAATTTTACTAAGAATACTGATTTACAAACTGTTAATATAATATAAAACACAGACACAAGCTTGTAACACCAATTACTTAGATCTGTAGCTTCTACAAAAATATTTCTTCTAATTCTTCTAAAAATAGGAAATTTATTTAATACTTTGAATAAAGGGTAATTCTCATACTCATGAATTCATTGATGACAGCAAATCCTGGGATTGAGTTCATCGCCCCATTCCGTTTCTTATTGTTTTATGTAGACCAAATAAGAGGATGAAATCAAGATATACCTACGGAGTTCATTCCGCCTTTATCTTTTGCGGAGTTCTTCCTTCGCCTATTTTTTCTCCGAAAAGAACTTACGAAAAGGTGGAAGATTAAAATTTGACAATCGATGGAAGTAATGTTAGTTCATCGATGAATGAGTAATATTATAATATACTAAGTATAACATAGTAGAAATAAGTTATATTATAGAAAATACATTACTTGCACGATGTTTAAACAAGCGAATAATTATATAAAAAATAAAGTGATTTAAGTAATAAAGAGTTTCAATGCTTGATTCCACTTACATCCAGCCTAAACCCCCAATAAAAAGTCAACTAGATCGCAAAAATATACAAATGTAAGAGAGCCAGTCTATAGGTGGAGTCCGGAAGCGATGAGGAACTTTTGCACCTTTGCTAATAATTCTCAGAATGCATTACGTTTCATTATAAAAAAATTAATTCAGTAATACGTATAGTAATGGTAATATATTTTTTGTGAATAGCAAAAGGCGGTAAATTGTCTTATTTACATCAGTTTATGTAATCACGTAGATCAATGATCATAAATTGTAGGTCACCCCTTGGTCGAGTATATTAATATATATTAATTGTGAAGTGAAATTAAATATAAAATGAAATGAAATTTTTTCTTAAAATTCACCTCATTCAAATCCATTTAGTGGGTCTGACGTGATTTAATAAAAAATCGCCAAATGTTCACGTTACATATTAAATGATGGAATAAGGTAAGAGTAGGAAGTAACATGCAAATCATACATAAATTCACATTCAACATTTATTTTTGAAATAACATCAATGAAATAACATATTTTCCTATATTTTGGTGTAGTGTAAAGATTCACACTATAATGTTAGACATTGAAACAGAACTACCGATATTAAATTTGGAATATAATATAGGATTTGATTAAACTACTATATCAATTAATGAATGAATTAATTAAATACTTCGAATTTTGTTATATTACTATACGTCCATATTACGTAGAACACCGAATTACAACATCCTACTTTCACTACATGTCAATGTCAAATATGTTCTAATTGTCTAAATAGGTATTCTATTCTCCATAGTCATAATTCTCTAGACATCAATAAAATGTTAATTTCAACATCGATAAGCAATAATTACGTATCAGTTTTTAGTATAAAGCCTAGAACATGTAGTCTTCTAAACACTTATACAATTGAAATATGATTAGGACATGAAAGATCAAAAAATAGAGATAGCCAAAATGTTTACAGTAAGTAAGCTCCTTCTTAGTGATATTTTGTACGATATAAATATCTGTCTGTTTAATAGCTTCACGAAAATAATCTTTTGAGGAATAGTAAATAGTTTCATTTTTGAGCATAATATATCATCAAATGTCATAAAGTGAGTAAATACAACAATCTGAAGTTTAAAGCATCGATAAATATATGTTTTACATTATGTTGTGTTACAGTAAAGACTCTAAAAATTTTCACTAACCTTTAGGACGATAGAGCATAGTATGATAGGGTGAAATAATTGGGTCAATTTAACATTTATGCAGATTACCACAATAATAAAATATTCTACAGGAATCCCGTGTTTTTTAATTTACGTGCATCATAATAAATATATTGTTTTTATCATTATATTAAAGAATAGGTAACTGCTATTTGGTTTGTTATCTTGATAAATTTAGTTAATGCCAAATATTAAATTTACTATAATCTAATACATTTAAAATTGTGCGGCGGCGGCTAGTGCTTTACATAGAAGCACGGATTTTCAAAAGCTAAATAAGAGCACGTAGATATTCCATAATGCGACATGTCATGCCTCACTGTGGCTTTAAATTAAATTAATTACTTTATAAATTATATACAACAATACATACAACCGTGTTTGGCTGGACGCAATCATCTCCTATTTAAAATAATTACAATTTAACGTAAAACAAAATTAATATCACAGCAAAGAAACGCTTAAGCATCGTCAAACGCGCGCATCCCGCCTGGAATGCGTTCTGACCATCGCGCAGGGATCCACTCCCATGTAATAGTCGCCGGCAATAGTGTCGAACAGCGGTGGCGAAACGCGACGACGCGAGCGTTCGCGGGGCTCCATCTCGACCCCGTGAAAGTACTCCGGCGCCGGCCGCCCAAATGCTGAGCCTCAACCATGCTTGAGCGATGTGCCCTCGCCGGGGTCTTCGAAAGCTGGCTTTTCTGGCAGGGGGCGATTGATCATTTTTCCAGAGTTATTAGATGCCGTGGACTTGTTAGACTTAATCGTAGACATGTGTTGAGGGCTAGTAATTATGTTGGTCAATGATTTGGTCGGGGAAGCAACGCCTGAGTTCATCTTGTCACGAACAGCTCGTAGATACGGGCCGCGAGGTACTGCTTGTTCAGCCAACACATCGGGAATAGCTCCTAGAAAGGTTTTCTTCTCTCTATCGCAATTAGCAATTTCAGCGTAAAGGTGGACAGCAAAATCTTTTGGCTCAAAATATTCATGTGCTAAAGCAGTTTGTCGATTGTATGGTGAAAGCGGTAACAATTTGTCGAGTGAGGGCGTTCGGGTGCCTACACTGACCATCTGTTTCTTGTTTTTACCGATGCGTGGTGAAGTATTTTGGAATGGTAGCTCGTAAATATTTTCCTCCGTGTTGACTGCTGTAGGAGTATTGACATTACAACTTTCTTCAACCTTGATCAGCTCGTAGAGGTGCTCTATCATTTCTCTAGCCTCAACATAATTTTCAGGATCTTCAAGTTTTTCTTTCAGGTTTTCTAGAAGCTCCTTTGTCAATTCCTCTGGCAGAGTTTGAGTAGTCTTGTCATCCATAGGTACCACTTCCGCTGTATATATATTTGGAATTGCAGTTTCTTGAATCATCTCGTGAACTCGTGGTTCGTTAAGACGATGGCGTTCGGAATACTCATTAACTGACAGCTGAGAAATTGACCCTGCGTTATCTATACCATTATTTAGACCACATATTCTATTACAAAAGGTGCCACAAGACGAATTCGATGTTATAAGAATGTTTTTAATGCTAACACAATAGCCCTTCCGTTTCATCCATCTTATTAAACTTATGAACATAACAATTATTACACAACCTAAAGCGGTAACGATGACAATGCCTATTACTTTTTTATCTCTATCACTCAAACCATCCTCCTCGACGTGTTTATGTGGAAATCTTGGATTCTTTATTTCTACTGGTTTTCCTTGGGCCTTACTGCGATATGCCTCGCATTCGATACTGTCCTTGTCGGAGCAAACTTTCTTCTTAAATTTGGTGAATTGCATATTCTGCTCGGGAACGTTGAAACATCGAGCAAACATTTCATCTACCGTACAGTAGCTATCAGATTCAAATGGGTCGCCGGATTTATAACCCAGCGCTCTTCCTATAAACTCGGTGAAGTTACAGTGACAACGATGACCATAATAGTTATATGCGTAGTGTATATTCGGAGCAATTTTTGCGTAGGTTTGTCCAATAAAGGCGAGGCTATTTTCATTTAGAGTTTCAACCTCGTTATTGGTAAAAGATAATTCATGAGGAGTTGAGCCCGGTGCAATAATTGAGAATGACGGTAACTCATCAAAAGAATTTCTGTTTATGTAAAATTTGTTGCATGAATTCAAAACAAACCCTTTCTCGTGGAAATAGTGAAATTCACATTGTTCTATTTTAACTGACGCTACTGTTGCATTGACTGCACCCGACTCGACGTTGGTGATTCTGAAATCAATTTTAAATTTATTAGAAAAAGGACAATTTATTTTAAACAGTTTGTTCAATTAAATTCAATCAATTAATTTTCTAATGTGGTTTGTTTTAAAACTTACAATGTATTTGAAAAGTCGAGCTTTACTACGGCTGACTGCAGTGCATTAGACGCAAATTGGTGAATTTTGCAACCATCGAATCGAAGGCTGTTTATCAGCGATTTCTGTGCAAACGATTCTCCTTCAATAAGATGGAAGGAACAGTTTATTGCCGACACAATGTTGTAAGTGTTAGCTGAAAATGCTCCAAGGCGGACCACGCGCGCTTCTACAGATTCCATCTTAATATTTGCGGCAGAGGACCCAAAAGTTTGTTCAGGTATTTCCGGAACCGTGGCATTCTTAATTTCCACCTGAAACAACAGATATATTGTTTGTTATTTCATGATTAACGTATTATTTAAACACTCGCGTAGCGGTAAAACTTCGCCGACAGCGGAGGGGTGTCGCACATTTTGTATAGATACTAACCGTCATACCGGGGCCGTGTTCACCAACATTAGCCGCTGTTGGATCCAGCGTGAATGAGCCTGGACCCAGCTGCAGTTTGCGAACATTGCTAATATCCATTGTAAGAAGCCAGGAGAAAGCTTCCCCTTCCAACGAAACGAAATCGCAATTCTTGATAGACACCGAGAGGGGACCTGCAATAAACGAAAAGTTATTGTTAAACTGCTGTAGTAGTACTGGTTGGATACTCATAAATCTTTCAGACTAAAACTAAACAGCGACACCGTTTCGTGAAATAAGAAGATACACTTAGGAGACCTTGGTTAGATTGCGAATAAACACGTGTATTTCAATGTATTGTATGCAGTGCGTTTCTATTGTATGCCATACATTCACGCTTTTCAGTAGTACGTTCCGTTCTCGTCTCATGAGTCATTATCCTGTAAAACACGAATACCGAGTCGGGGAAATGTGTATTTTTAGATGGCGATCCGCGGACGGCCGCGCGCTGCCCCGATGTCGGCTACCTATGGGAGATGTCCTCGATTTCAAATGAAATTGATGAGCTATCTTCCGCACCGTTGTACTTTGAATTCATTTTATTGATAAAATTTAGTTAAATATTCTAGATATATTAAGGTTTTATATGCTGACCTTGCCGGATATAATTTTATATCTAAGCACATGATCTAATGAATGAAGCTCGTGTAACGGTATTAACAAACGAATGGGCACGCGGTTGAGTGTCGAGCACGGGACCAGTTGGCAAAGCTGCGTCCGTTCGATTCTACGAAGTAAATCGACAACGGGCGACATATCGAAACAAGTCTGCTTGAATCGGAGACTAGTTGGTTATACTTGAGGAAAGCAATGATGCTTATGAAACTGGTTTTTTAATACGACCTCTACTGTATACGCCAATTTGCAGTTACGCATGTTGCGAGAAGCTTGTTTAAGTTCCAATGAAACTTATATGATATTTGTGCATATTTTGCTCCTCACTAGACGTTATTTGATCTATGTAGAAACATAAAGGAACACAAAGCCGATTATAGATAATTTAATTTCTTTTTCTGAGAAAGGCGTCTGCTATTCGTAGGCAGACTATGTTTATTTTATTAATTAATTTTCCGGCGTCGGATACATTATGAGCTTAAAATAGGTTATCCTTATTTAAGCAAGTCTAAAATGAGGTTGAAATCTCTCTTTTTTATCAGTTACATGCCTATTGTGATTATTTCCATATTTCGAATAATGTCTGGCCTCACATTAAAATCTGCGAGGGCACGATTTTCTTAGAATTAATCCTTGACCTCTAAGTTTTAGATGCGCTTACAGATTGAGTTGCAGTTTACATAAAGTTGTAGTTGTATGTATAAATTTGTGCAAAAGCAAAACACTTTTAATGTGTACCGTCTTTAAAGCAACTGATTTGTATCGAAACGAAATACAAATTATAATTGGCTATTTAGAAGTTTCAAAAATTTTAACAGTGTCGGTGTCCGTAACTAGAAAAACCGCACAGCTGTTGCACTACGTAAATGAGAATGTCGAATAGTTAAAACTGCTTCGGAAGTTATCGCAACACAACATGTTAGAATAACTCTAGCACTGCCCGTAAAAGATACTTTGTTCTTTTTTTTTTCATTTTTAATAAAAAAAACGGAAAATTAATAATTTTAAATATTTGATCAGTTTTCTAACAGCTCTACAGCTGCTTATATAAAATCTTTTCTAGCTTCGCCTAAAATACCTATGTGTTCATACAGATTTCTAACAATTTAACTGCCACGTATCGTGGACATGCAACTTTAGGTTAGGTTAGTTGCCTAAATATAATAACTAAATAGTAATTGAATAAAATTTACTGTATAGACAAATTCGCACCCAATTTATTAAATTTAATTTTAGGTATCAATGAATCCCAGTGGTCTTGATTAGTAAAAAAGAAATAGGATATAATTTTTATCTTTTGATGTTATAATGAACGTTTACTAAGCGCGATAGGTGCGGAAGCCTATGTGACAAACAGACATTCCTAGCTTGTTTTATTGTGCATTTCGTGCGTCAGTACACAGCTTCGGTCCACATGTGAAGTCAACGCGACACAACGTGACTGCACTGTCTTCTTTTATCGAATTATTTGATATTTGAGATATTAAGTATTATTTTAAATGACTTGATTAACTTGAATGATTGTTCATATAATGTTAACATTTAGGTAATTTATGAAATTCATGTATTTAATTATGTGTAGCTCAACCTATAAGTTATTAAGGCTAAAATAACTTATAAACTTCGTTAACATTTTCGTTCCGTTATTTGTGTGTAAACATTAAAAATCTGATGAGTTCCGACTGCTGCTGCAACGTAAGACAACTTCTCATCCAACCCGTCCTATTATTTCTCCTCTGCGCCCGAACGCTTCGCGAACTTATATCGGATATCATGGTTATTATGCGGGTTTTGCAACTATAGAGGATGATCTTTTTTAAGGCGATTTGGAAAGCATTGAAAATTAACTGAAGATTCCAGCCTTATAAATAAATAAGTACAATCAGACATTCAGCTTGAGTCTTGTTTGTTTAATGATTTCTAGTAAGATATGTTTATTTAAAAAAATGTTTAAAGCAATTATTTATGTCAATTTCGAGTACTGTCGTAGCACTAATTAAATTTAAATAGTTATTAGATAAACAGCACTAATATTACTTATTTTTGTTAGAAAATGACTTATGAATGGAATATTATATAAAAATGAAATACGTTTTGATTTTGTTGGAAACTTAACAACTCAAAGTAAAGTGATTTCTGCAGCGTAAACCTGCAATCAATTCGATTCGAAGAAAGTGACAATCTGTTGTTATATAATTTTGTCATATTTTTTGCAAACGTCTAATATATCCTTTAACTAAGAGCTATGTAAAGAATTACATGTTAAAATTATATATAATGAACACAGTCCATCTAGTAGAGATCGGAACACTGTGACTGATAATCGGGCTCATCCGGTATCACAGAGCCGCCTTGCCTTTCTGTTGACCGAACCGGTTCTATGTGAGTACGCAATAACATGTTTCCACTGCTGGCTAAAAGGTCTTTCGTAATATATAAACTTTAAGAAATGCCCCATTGATCTGTTTTTGTTATTAACAATTATGAAAGTATTAACATTGTCTATTTGAAAAACAGAACACTCAATATAGTTAATTTATATATCCGAATATAGTTTAAGAACATAGTTCGCAATCAGCAACAGAATTAAAACATCAATGGCGCCGAAATGAACATTTCGCATGCAGCTCACGCTTTGCTTCAATAAAGATGTCAGGGAAGTTGATAGTGGAAACGGACACCTTGGATAGCTCCTTATAGATCCAAACAATAAATCTATGCCGAACTCACTATAGCACGTAGAGCATAAAGAATTAGATGCATTTACTAACCGGCGATAGTAATGGTTGAAAATTTATAGAATATCCGCCGTATTAATTTAGTGAGATCGTTGTAGTTAATAAATAATGAATAATACTTAAAGTTTTTGAACGACTTATATTTTGTTTTTATTTAGTTTTGGAGAATTATCTGTATTGTCTTTTTGATTATAATTTTATATTGCTGACATTTTAAGGTTACATCACATGAATAAAATAGACAATTCGCATTGGCCGTCCCTCACGTGTCTTATAAAGAAATTCAATTTAGAAATTTCGCGTTGCTGCGATACATCAAGAACACAATATAGCATTAACGAATTATATCTATCCTACTAGCTAAACATACCTTTAATGCTGCTGAAGGTCCTCTCCTCGATGCGCAAAAGTTCGCACGTATCGATCTCCAGGAAGAGGCTTATGATGCTTAGCTGGACTCCGGTATATTTCCTCATCAAAATAATTTTGGAGTTTGAGATGTGAATGTATCTCGCATCTTTGAGCCTAGTCAGTGAGTTTGTGTCGAACATCACAGCTTCGGCACCGGTTACGATCAAAGTTGAGGTCGTTTCTGGAAGATCTCCTTCCATTATGTCCAATTTCTGAAAACCACAAAATCGACATTCAATTTGTTTCTTACGGCACACGTAGGCAACTTATGAAGTTCATCAATCATAATCAATGACTCGAATATCAGTCATTATATTAATAATGATAGTGACGTGAATAATGTTTACCCCTGGCGAGTTTATAAACATACACCCGTAGCTTATGATATTAGATTATTTATAATTTCTGTTTTTATTGTGAAATTAATTTAAAATAAATCGAACCGAGAGGAATGGCTCTGCTATCGGGCTAGAACGTTATAATATTTATATTAGCAATGTAAATATTTGTTATTATCATAATATTAATATGATTCATATGATTATTGCATTTTGTACAAATTTAAATAGATCATTTAATGTCTCAAGCCATATTGAACAATACTTAACAACTGTCATATGAGCCAACGTATTACTCATCGCGACGCTGCTACAAACAAGGCTTGCTATACTGAGAACATTATCACTTGTAATGTGACTAAATATTAACCGTAACAAAACAGACTTATTCGCAAGAAGCCACTAAGTTTGGTCGTGGTGTTTAAACAAGGACAACGTTAAATAGCTCTATTGAATATAACATAAAATGGTTCCAGGTAAACTAACTTATTGAAGTGACCGTGTGTTTCGTGATGTTACGACAGATATTTTATAAACAAACGCAATTATATAACGTTATGTTATGTACTGTTAAATAAATGTTCGTTATCATATCAAAATTTAACAAAACTGCATGTAAGATATATTAAACGTACAGATTGAAAAACGTGGCAAACTTTTTATACCTAAGGCATTTTTGTTAGCACACTACGTTTATACCTATATTTTCCGCGAAAAATCATTGTCATAACTGTTATGTTCCGGTTTCATTTCAAAGCCCCTAATTATTTACAATGAGTCATTTCACCTTAGAGTTCGGGGGTAACAATCCATCCATTACCTTTTTTGTATGGAGTTGGTTATAAGTGTCCATAGATTGCGGTGATTGATTTTTCAACTTTCTAAAAAAATCGGAGGAAATGTAATCAAATCATGTTGGCTATCACCCAACACATCACACCCGTCACATCTAAACTATCGAAGCACAACTTATTATAGTTGATTGCTGTGTGTTTATGGTCGGACTGTCTGTGTACGCTATATTCCAGTACCTAACACCGGCAAATCATTTTAAAAAAGTTACGGATACATTTCCATCTACGTTTTTGACTATGACGGTTTCTAAAATAAAACGATTTTCAGAATTTATCGCGTATTTATTTAGTTTTGGAGAATTATCTGTATTGTCTTTTGGTTATAATTTTATATTGCTGACATTTTAAGGTTACATCACATGAATAAAATAGACAATTCGCATTGGCCGTCCCTCACGTGTCTTATAAAGAAATTCAATTTAGAAATTTCGCGTTGCTGCGATACATCAAGAACACAATATAGCATTAACGAATTATATCTATCCTACTAGCTAAACATACCTTTAATGCTGCTGAAGGTCCTCTCCTCGATGCGCAAAAGTTCGCACGTATCGATCTCCAGGAAGAGGCTTATGATGCTTAGCTGGACTCCGGTATATTTCCTCATCAAAATAATTTTGGAGTTTGAGATGTGAATGTATCTCGCATCTTTGAGCCTAGTCAGTGAGTTTGTGTCGAACATCACAGCTTCGGCACCGGTTACGATCAAAGTTGAGGTCGTTTCTGGAAGATCTCCTTCCATTATGTCCAATTTCTGAAAACCACAAAATCGACATTCAATTTGTTTCTTACGGCACACGTAGGCAACTTATGAAGTTCATCAATCATAATCAATGACTCGAATATCAGTCATTATATTAATAATGATAGTGACGTGAATAATGTTTACCCCTGGCGAGTTTATAAACATACACCCGTAGCTTATGATATTAGATTATTTATAATTTCTGTTTTTATTGTGAAATTAATTTAAAATAAATCGAACCGAGAGGAATGGCTCTGCTATCGGGCTAGAACGTTATAATATTTATATTAGCAATGTAAATATTTGTTATTATCATAATATTAATATGATTCATATGATTATTGCATTTTGTACAAATTTAAATAGATCATTTAATGTCTCAAGCCATATTGAACAATACTTAACAACTGTCATATGAGCCAACGTATTACTCATCGCGACGCTGCTACAAACAAGGCTTGCTATACTGAGAACATTATCACTTGTAATGTGACTAAATATTAACCGTAACAAAACAGACTTATTCGCAAGAAGCCACTAAGTTTGGTCGTGGTGTTTAAACAAGGACAACGTTAAATAGCTCTATTGAATATAACATAAAATGGTTCCAGGTAAACTAACTTATTGAAGTGACCGTGTGTTTCGTGATGTTACGACAGATATTTTATAAACAAACGCAATTATATAACGTTATGTTATGTACTGTTAAATAAATGTTCGTTATCATATCAAAATTTAACAAAACTGCATGTAAGATATATTAAACGTACAGATTGAAAAACGTGGCAAACTTTTTATACCTAAGGCATTTTTGTTAGCACACTACGTTTATACCTATATTTTCCGCGAAAAATCATTGTCATAACTGTTATGTTCCGGTTTCATTTCAAAGCCCCTAATTATTTACAATGAGTCATTTCACCTTAGAGTTCGGGGGTAACAATCCATCCATTACCTTTTTTGTATGGAGTTGGTTATAAGTGTCCATAGATTGCGGTGATTGATTTTTCAACTTTCTAAAAAAATCGGAGGAAATGTAATCAAATCATGTTGGCTATCACCCAACACATCACACCCGTCACATCTAAACTATCGAAGCACAACTTATTATAGTTGATTGCTGTGTGTTTATGGTCGGACTGTCTGTGTACGCTATATTCCAGTACCTAACACCGGCAAATCATTTTAAAAAAAGTTACGGATACATTTCCATCTACGTTTTTGACTATGACGGTTTTCTAAAATAAAACGATTTTCAGAATTTATCGCGTATTTATTTAGTTTTTTAAAAACTACTGTTTACTGTTTTACGAGGAGAACCGTCCCCCCGTGACCACGTTTACCCCGTGACCACCATTTTTATTTCACGACTGCACGCTGTAAAGCACCCGAAACGTCGTGAAATGAAAATAGTTTTCAAAAAACTGATAAAATCCGAATCTCGTTTTATTTGAGATGAGTAGTGCTCGCGTAAATACAAGAAATCATTACACGACGGTTTTTCTCATATTACCTAATTACGCTGTACCTTCTCTGTATCTTTTAAATTGGAATACAAAACAACAAAACAAACAGCAATAATGAACATTATCAGTAAGTACTGACTAACACCCAGGCGACTCCCAGGCACAGAAGAACTTTTAAGATAGTATCAGTATCAATTCTCTTGCTATTTCTGAGAAAAGACAGAAATATCTATTAGAAGTGAATCGCCTGGTGGTTAAAATTACAAAATACATCGAATCTTTCGTCAGCTTGCTAATCTGTGCACTCAAAATATAATAGTAAAAGGCTTTTGTTAAAATAAAAGAAAATAATTATGTGAATATCTTTAATTTTGAAATCCGATTATTATTTTTTGCTTACGTTTAATGTTCAAAAAAAGTATTGTTTTAAAGCATTATGCAAAGCCAAAGTAACGGTGATATATTAACAATACATGCGTATTTATGTTTAAATAATAAATGTTTATTTTTGTTGGTTATTTGGTAAAGTCATGGTGTGTGTCCCCTCTGTGAAATTGTGCTGATTAAAGTAGTAGGGGTAGAGCTCCAATTATGGAATGTGAATGACGACAACACAACGAATATTTATATATAAATATGTATATACGTATGTAACCCGTTAGCTTACCGCTTCAATGAGAGAGGAAATTGTGGGATAAAATAAATTAAAACAAATGTTGAATGCTTAAAATATCTTTGTTATAAAATATTTGAAATTGTGTAATCTTTGCTGTTACTGTTATAATAGTTGAATGTTATCAGTCCTTATGTTTCTTTCCCGATAAGCATTGGCTCCTTTAGTATAGTCGATGGTTGCTATCGACTCGTTTATTCATAAACAATTGATAAAGCCCTCTCTGACTCATCGTTCTGTCTTCATTTTCGATTGTACATTTCGCATATTTCTAATTTTCGTTTTTTTTAATGATTTGGAGTTTAATACATATTTTTATGTAACACAGGTTACTGCGATTACGAATCATATTTTTTATTCTTCTATTTTAATAATTATGACATATTAGATTAAACATTGTTTGAAAATTAAATTGTACTGCTAACCTGGCATAGGCAAACCATTTAAAAAATTGTGTTATTTAATATCACATTTTGGATACATTATTTATATTCTATATCCAATCCAAGCGAGCTCAACGAGTCAGACAAGACTACAAAACGAAGATGGAAATGACACGTCCGCTCTCACATGCGCCACACCAAATAAAAATAAACACACAGACAAACCAACCGAAACCAATTGGACGTTGAATTTGGTGGCTACGATCTTTTGATAAGTGTAATTTAAACAAAAACTGTTACGTACGGTGATTGATTTATATATATTTTTTCAAGTAATGCGTGCCTGTAATAATACTTATCTCTAATAATACTTAGAATTTCGAAAATTTATTAAATTAATATAGTTTAGATATATATTTTTTTAATATTATTCAAAAATAATGAAGTCATTGATTCAAAAAATGATTAAAAAATACGCGACATTCATGAAAATGATCAAAGAATCTGGCAAGTGTGGAGGTGCGTATACGACTCGTGACTCATAATCGGTCCAAGCAGCTTTGTTTTGCAACTTCATGAAAAGTTGCATATACCTTTTATGGTCTACCGTCTGACGACCGTAATGTGTTGGACTGTTCGCGCTCGTTCTCTCTCAATTTCGAACTATAATGAAATTGTTGGTTCGCTCAAAATTGTAAAGCACCAGTACTATTTCAGTAATACTTTTTAACTTTAGTAGCTATAGTAATGTGACATGATTGTGTGTGAAATAATGTGATCAATAAAAAACATGGAAAACAAATTCCTTATGTTTCATGCTTTGGCTTGACAGTGGCTTTATTTAGCTAATTTACTGAATTGTAGGGATTCGAGAATATTTATAAACTATATTAGGAAGATGCGTTACATCGTGTAGTAATTTTGGTAACGATTTTGCTCAGTATGATGGTCAGTTAGTGGCAGTTCCAACGTTGACTTGTGAAAGATTATCCTTTTAAATGCCATTGGAAAACAATGCCCTGAAATCTGTATAGCTTTATGCATTAGTATCGGAAACTGAACAATAGTTGGGCGTGTTCGCGACACTGTTCAACATTGATATAGTTAGCATACCTTGCAAGTAGATAAATACCTTGGAAGATGGCATATTTTTCTTGTTTAAAGATAAATATTTCTATATATATGCCATTTCAAAAATATTATTTTATTGACAGCAAAGTTACTAAATTCGTACTTATACAGAAAATCAAAACTTGCTGAATTTTAATAAATTACACCAATTTGATTTTATGACTAAAAACCAAAACATGTAAAAAATTTCTGTTAGCTACATTATCAAACTACATTTCTTAATGCTTTTGTTCTTTGCATGTATGGTATAAATTCGTGTATAAAGACATCTTTGTGTTCAATCCTCTTCTCTAAATTAGGCTCCATTTAGTCACATTTGTAGCGCGGGGCGTCAAGACATCTCGGCCAACAAACCTACTACACCATACAAAGCATGTTAAAAACTACGTCGATCATATTAACGTCTAAATTGCCTTGTAAGCTTAAATTTGTTCCGAGACAAGTAATGTTCCCGAGTTCAAGTGTAACTGAGCCATTTAAGTCGCCACTGAATTGACTCTGATTTCCAATATGGTGACTGGTTCATAAGGGCTTACTCTTCTCAAAATCCATAAATCTACGCTAATAAAATGCGGTAATTGATAAAGCTTGTAATATCCATAATAGACTAAACTTAGACGCAAGTAGGCAAGTTTAATTATAATAATTCTTATTTTTGAAAAGAATTGAAAAAAAGAAAATTATTGAAAAGGTTCAATGAAAATAATTATTACAATATAGAATAATTTTATCAGGTAATTTAAATTTTTTGCAGAAGCTTGTACAGTTTATATATAGGCACTATGACGTCACTATAGTAAGTCATAATCCAACATCGTTATTATAAGCAAGACGGCTGCAAAGAGGCCTCTGTGATTTTTACGCCCATTATATTGTCATCTGGGTTGTGTGTGAGACATACCTAGGTTATGTTGTTTGTTTTAAAATTATCTGTAACAAATGTTTCAATTTAAGCAGTTGCTTTTGGATAACTTCAGAATATGTTTATCAAACAAAAGAACGTTGCCACAAGCAAACAACTGTGAACGCGTCGTTGAAGGTGTTCCCCAATCCCTATTACTTTATTCTTCATTATAACACTGGTTGTGTACAAAATTTAAAAAGGAACACTCACTACTGTTACAACGCTGACGACAGAAAAACACAGATGTCTCTAACAGTGAAGAAATCTTCTGTAGATTTTCTATAATTCTTTCAATTTAATAAAAATATAAATAACGAAACGAGCGGTAGATAGGCGTGAGCCGAGCGATAGGCTCACCAACTGTCACGCTTTGGTGGAAAGTGGGTGGAAACGACTACATTGTCTAGAACTCAGCCGACCCCTGTATTAAAAATACGGCGTGAATACAAAAAAAACTAAGTCTTAGTAATAATCATTAAGCAATCAGATCAGTCTTATCCTGGCTTTTCAGTCTTTGTATAAGATTATTTGATATATTATTCTAACTTATTACTTATTGTTACCATAACTAAAAATAAAATAGGAGATATCGCGTGTATGACAAACTAATGACTATTTGTATTATATCCCAAATTATAAATAATTATATTTTATTGTAAGCTCGATGAACAATTCGACATTTGTGAAGAGCTTTGAACGTACGTATTCTTTTATTAAGTTGTAAGTTAGGGTATGTGGTGTGTGTGTACTATATACAACGTAACACAATCGTATATAAATGGTGTATACCGTTATTTCCTAGGCTTGAATCGTGCCTTTGACACAACTAATCAAGAGAGAGAATTAATCACGTAAGCTTTGCCTGTAAGCATATATGAAGTGCATCATATAGCTGTGCAGTTCAATGTGACAATCACGGCTATTCCATGTGAAAATATATATCTCCTTGCATACTCAGCTCCTCGATTAAAGGGCTGAGGAAACTTTGGAAACGATTCTTCAAGGTTTCGTAAGCACTTGAATTGATTTACAAGAGAAAACTGAAATGGTAGTTTTTCTATCGGGCTATAGATTTTTTTCGTATTAAAATTTAATGAATAAGTCTCCTTTAGAAGGATCCCTTGGTAGGGGTAACCAGGCCGTGGGTCAGATAGAAAAAGAAACCAGGGGAGGATGCTGTTGGTAAGCAATTTCTTTGAACTCAGTTTGCCTATGGTATAAAGGTTCGTCTTCATCTTATGTATCCCACCAGTATTTTTTTATTGAATAATATTTGAACAGATTGATTTTGAGCTTTTTTATCGATCTTTTTTGACGTAAATTAATCAGTATCGATTTCTCACATACGTTGAAGGTTGCTGCAAGTTCTGACGCGGATTGAGATAAATCTGTTTTCACTATAGTTTTCATCTCATCGCTATTGTATTTAGTCTGCGGTCGGGTACGATATTGTATGCTGAGGTTTTATTATAAATTTGTTGTGATTTGGTGGTCTCATTACAATAAACCATCATAAGTAATTTAAATTGAAACCGCTATATATATAAAGTATGTATTTATTTAAAAGTAGCAACGTCCTTGGAAGACAGTATATTGCGCCTTGTCCACCAGACGTAGTTACGTACCAGTCTAGGTCTCTAATAGCAAAATGTTGTAACATGACCCTTGCTCCGCTATTCTGGCCTCTAAGTAATGATAACTGTGTTGAATTTTGAACGAAATCACTTTGTACATGACACGCCAGCGTTCTAGTTACATTTAATGTGCGCCAGTTATGAGATAATACCATAACACGTACAGAGTAATTATCGCCAACCAGTGAACAAACAAAGGTTTGAAAAGCGTTGGCCAATTGCATGGTAATGACAGACAGAATTACCCGAAAACTATAGTTTCAGGTAGATGTGCCCGTGAACTATTACGCTATCTAATGTTGCAAAATTTATTTCAATCGGACTATAGTTTTATAATATTATCACTTTATGTACCACTAACGTGTATTAACAAACGAATTACTTTTAACGTAATTTAAATTTTAAATATTTCGATATACTTAATTTTCATTTGCAACTATTTTCAATTATTTGATGAAAAGTTTTCTATGAAGATAGCGTAAGTTGACTTTTGATGCTCAGTAGCTCCATGTAAAATAGTTTTACCTCGAAGGTTCATAAAGTTTAGTGCGACGCGGATAGTCGCCGCTTCCACAAACCACGGCTGCATTCAAACGCCCCAGCGAAGCTGCATTCATTTTAATATTAGACCACATTCCCGGAATGTGCTCGCTAACGCTGATATTATTATGTGAATGAACCACATCTTGATTAATTAGATACTGTTTGTTTTTTTATCTTCTTCATATATTTAATCTTTTTCAGACTCAACTATAGGGGCCTTATGGAGTAATCTCCGAATGAACATTTTATCACTTAACTGTTTGTACTTTGATTACAATGGCGATTATTTAATGGGCCAGGGTTAATAGAAGATATATATAGTAATATTTTCATTTTAAAATGCAATCGATATTTATGACATAGACTGTTATCGAACTAATAACTGATTAGCTCTATTACGTCATTTATCGTTATAGTGAATAAAAGAATGATCCTCCGATGTCTCCCTAACATCGGAAGAGAATGAGTGTATGGGATCTAGATTTAAAAAAGTTATGTATGATATCGAAGATTTATTTTCTCAAGGCAATCAGATGAAACCTAGTAAAGTGTAAGTTTCGCTTTTAAATCATCTTTAGTTACACGCCAAAATACCGACACGATAATGAGGTGAAAGTATGTGTCGTAAGAAATATAACGCTCTTACCAGTGATGCCTGTTCGCTCTTACTTTTTAATATTAAACCATGAGAATATAAATTTATACATGCTATATGGCTTATTATGTGTATATATGAGTTGGATTGCATTTTTCTAAAGACATTCTAAAGACATTTAAAGTACTAACGAGTTGCATGCATTTGTGTTTGATGCAGATTAAGCATTTCCCAAATTCGATAGGTTTGATTTACATCTTTTGAATTTATTTCGCATCTGAAACGCCGTAAGAAGGAGCGATCGTCTCTAGTAATATAATAAACATAATACGTTAACGCGGTGGTTCAGACTCGTCTGCGCACAGGAAACCATCTTTCATTACATTTTTTACGTTCTAGCCATGTTTAGTGACTACACCGTACTGCTGCTAACGCTTTATTTTAATTTAGATTATTTGTACCTATGTTTTATTTGTTATATACATAATACATTGGGAAAGCGGTGCATGGATTGTGTGACGATAAACTCTCGCATGAAACGTTTGGTATTCTTAATTAGTACCAACCAAACTCTTCTTCCTAAACAACAGGTGGTATGCGTGTCGAAACTTTTTCGTATACCTATTACATCCTATTTATGTTATGATGCACTGCGTTAATTCAATCATCACGCTACGTTGCGGCTACTAACATCTTTATAAATTTATAAGCATTTTAACTCCTTTCATAAAATACTAACATCAGCCAGTCATCACTTGCTATTTATTTGGATACATCGTGCATTGTTAGAAAATAAGAAAGAATTTAACAAATTTATTTTGAAATATTTACCGACTTAATTTAAAGTAGCTAAATATTGTAATTTAATTAAGCTGTTTGAATACAGCGTACTGTGATGTTCTTTTTCGGTCTTTTGAATCCCGACGATGCTACGTTACTTTGTTGTTTGGCAAACTCAGTTACACTTTGGAGACTAGGTTAGAAACCAGGACTGTACACCGCAGCTTAAGTTGTATGTAATACATTAAGTCTTTATTATTCTATTAGTGCAAATCCACGCTTTCCAAATATAAAAACCAGTTTCAAAATGATTTTTTGCCGATCCATTACCATTTTAACAATCATTTGTTTCTATCGCCCGTAATTATTATTTTCCCTTATTTCTTTCAGAAACACTCATTTGCGAAGTATAATACATAAAACAAGTTTGTGATATTCTACCAGCCACTAGACAATGGTCCCTTGAGGGATATAACAATTGTATCAAACTTCCGGTC
The DNA here is from genome assembly GCA_029286605.1 of Sericinus montela. Lineage (NCBI taxonomy): Eukaryota > Metazoa > Arthropoda > Insecta > Lepidoptera > Papilionidae > Sericinus > Sericinus montela. The sequence goes on from JAGSMR010000009.1 coordinate 3,945,730, forward strand.
TATTAAGGGACCATTTGATCGCCAGACTGACCGGTATCGGAATTGTTTTTGTTTTTCGAAAAGATTAATATTTTTATGTTTCAAGCTCTAATACACAATAAACTCTATGTATTTATTAAATATACTTTTTAGTTGTTAGGTGTGTGTAAATAGAAGACTGACAACGGAATATTATACATAGATTAAAATAAATAATTATCGCTTCGTTTATCATTTTAGTTATTCGTTTATATTTTAATTGAAATGAAATATCTTCACGCAATTCCCAATACAGGGGAACTTGACAATTAAGTCCCTTCGACCCACCTTCCACCGACGATATTTTCGGAACAACGTCATAGGTGGTGAGCCCATCGCCGTCTTTATGTCCAATCCAACAATATAATTCGTACATAAGTTGTTTTTTTTTTTAAAAACCCTTTGGTACGAGCCTGCCACCTGGAGATCGAACTCATGTCTCTGGACTCGAGATCCCGACCACCCAACCTCTCGGACCTATCGTGACTTATTTTAATTGATACATGTTTTCTGTTTCAATTTATGATATATTTAAATACTCAGTACTCTGTTTTTATTTTTCTTTTCACATTTATAAAATATGGTCTTACACGAGTACAAGTATCAGTGTGGACCCTATAGGGCACAGTAAAATTTTGGTAGAGTGGATGAAGTCATTAGTTACATAGTTAAACATCAAAGATAAATAAAAATCAAGCAAAAAACATACAAACATTGAAATAAAATTATTACAACAATTGAATTTATAAAAGTCATTATATAGTATTAATAAATAACATTTATAAACTATCAACCGTTTAAACAAAATGTCATAGATTCAAATATCATTAATTGTTATAATTAAGAAAACTCTTACAACATGTAAAACCTCTTTTCTATAGTAATTCTTTGAGACTCTTTTTTTAATTTGTCATCGATATCTTTTATGTTATAGAAATTTTGATACACAAGAGGTAAAGAAAACTTGTCAGTTGAGACTATTTTATTAAATGATTGTATTAAATTATTTTTATTTTACTTTCTCGGTATATTTTAATTACTTCAGTTTTTGCATACATATTAATAGTCCGAGTTAATCATAATATACTTATGTAAGGATGAACTCTACGGTCCTTTTCAATTAAGTTACTAATTGTTAATGAAAGCAATTGTCCAACGTGCTTAGAGCATATACGCATCATGGATAGGTAAGAGTAGTACGACTGACAGGGGCCGGACATATTAATTTGCATTAAGATGATGGGGTCCGATACATCTATAACAATAAAACCAAAAATACATTTAATGATTTCAATGTAAAAATTTAATTAGCTTCAATGGATGCGTTCTTTCGTGCGTCTGACATGCAGTGGCTTTTCAAATTGTTGACGTCCGATATTTTGCAAATAATTACGTTTGGCTGAATTGCGAAAACGCAAGCGATACTACAGTTATTTATGAAATTAGATAACAGTTTACTGACTATTAGATGTAGGTGTCAATGTCCGCTATTATTGCAGGAGACTGTCCGACATATGATTATGGGTTGCGTTGTAATTGTGCGCTATCCCAACCGGAAATAGTTGATGGTGGCTGATTTAATGCAATGGGATATTGTTTTCTATTCATTTTTATGACATTGTTTATGTTCTAGTGTATTAATTAAAAACCAATCAAGTGCTAGTTACGACTCTTTTTGAATTTTAAGCACCATTCTGTAGTAGTTTGAATTGTCGAATAAATCATCCTATAAAATAATTTTGCATATATGACTGCATTACATTTAAATAAAATTAATAAATTACTTCAAGCATATTTCTACTAGGGTAAACAAAGTTCTAGAAAATTAAGTCCTTTCGATCCAACAACGTGACAACCCATCGCTCACGTATGTATAATACATATTTCAGATTCTAAATAATTATCCATTAAAAATTACGGCGAATGTAATTTATTTATGTGCTTAATGAAACGTTCTCAAGCGGGTCTTCAAACTCTAGATGTTTGTATTGCAGTATACGTAACATATAATAAAAATCAACTTTTTTGTATAGACTGACAGACGGTTTGAAAGACACGTGAATTATCCAATAAACGCTCGATTTATATGCAACTTTAAAACTTTTAGTACATTCTCTGAGAATTTTTGTTTATTATTATAACATCATCTATATAATAATAAACAAAAGTTATTGAGAGCAAAGAATTAAATTATGTTTTACGTTAATTTCAATAGTTTTAAATCGTGTACGGTTAAATTAATACTTGCGGGTATCGATCCGTCCCGTTTTTTAATTCAACCGGTTGAGATCGACTTAACCCGACCACCATGTGTTCTAACTAACTTGTACTTATTATATATTTACTATCGATATGCCTGCACCCTGCAAACAATCTAACGACAAACTAGTCAAATTTGCCACTTCGTTGGCTCTTAAAATAGTTTGACTCTGTTCGAATTGGTTTTGCTCAGCTGTCTTATTTAAAGACATCGGGAGCAAGCGAGACAGAATACATGCTTGAGAGTATATTTGGTCTGCATAATTTTTGAGCTGCCCAACGTGTATTCAAACCATGAAAACTACGTCAGGTCAACCTCGTGGGCAGTCATGTGCCGGCCATTCACACAGACTGACTGGCTGTGCTAACGTTCAATAAAACTTCCGCCGGGGTCATCATTTTTCACTACAATACTTTGCACATTCTTTTATTTTGCTATACCAATCGGCAAACCTATGTTGGCTTCTTTTATACCCATTATTGTTACCCACGTCTACGCCTTGTGATCATCACGGCTTAGATAAGTTCTCTTTATGTTTAAAATTTTTTCGCAAGTCCGGTTTTTTAAAACTCACTGTTAATGTCATTAACAAAGCATATTTATCGGCTATTTGCCTTAGTCATTTGTCGTGAGTAGGCCATTAGCAAGCGATAACATTAGTAAGTATTTATTTTGTATGTCTTGTTAACTATGTACCTCTCATTAATTATTAGTCTAATCCCATATTTAAATAAACATCCGTGACTGTTTCATAATACCTTTTAAAAATAATGATTAAAATAACCTATTAGAGAAAATGCTGTAATAAAATAACCAGCATTTAAAAATTTATAGATAATTTTGCTACTGAATCATGCTCAAATATATGACTGTACCGAGTTACTACTACGAAATATTATAAACTAAGAGTAATATTTTAGTTATTCGTCTCATTATTAAATCAGTTAAAATTATAACTAAAGTTAACGCATATGAATATAAAATATAAGAATAAAAAATCACGACATTAATCCTATGTAATTTTTCAAGTAACAGGTTAGTTTTCTTATTTGTAAATGGATCTAAAAATAGCCAAATAAATACACAATTTCTTTGGTTGCTTTTTAAGCATCCCTTCATAAGAAAGGTTTCTTATTATTTATTCGAGACGTGTAACCGCCCGATGGTGAACCACTTGTTGCGCGTCTTACCGACCGCGAGACTGATATCGTACGGGATCTCCCTCAACGCCGCTACACAAAGCTACCCCAGGTATATGTGTGCCTTTGTTTACAATCTTGTTGTTGTGGGAAGCTTTATGTTTTAAGGGGATTTAAGTAGCTTGTTTGATTTTGTTTCGAAATTTAATAGCGAACAGTAGAGTGTTTATGAAGAAGTCACGTAAATAAAACCAAGACTACATGTTGTTAATTAACTTTAAATAAAGAAGATTAGAATCTATTTCAATTTCTAAGCCTTTTTTTTTGTAAATATAATTTAACTGACTACGAAGTCAAAGTTGTCAACATTTTAACATCAATACGATTAGTTATGAATTATATTTTATTATATTCAGTATTAAAAAAAATATTTCAAGTAACATTCGCCCCTGAACGAGGTATGTCGACAAATTAGTTTTACTTTGACTAAATTAATTTATACTTTTTCTAATAGAAAACTTAAAAAACTTTATGGGTAAAGGCATCAGATCCAGTCTCTGGTTGGAAATGTTTATTAGAGCGGCTCTTGATGTGTGACACATCTGTTGGGTACCTCATTATGCGGGACGGTGCAGTTGACGGTCGTCCATGATGGATGCTTGGAAGGGTAGCAGTCGCAAAACTTTTGGTCGCACACACTGATGTGTCCTGAGCGTGCGGCACAGCCCACCACAAAGAGTGCAAGAAACGCGAGACTACGCGACATGATGCCGCGCTTGGCGCGAACAACCGCGCTCTTCGGCTGTCATACGCTGACTGCCCGCCCGCAGCTCGAATTCATAAAGTGCCGAGCTGCCGGTTCGACATCTAGAGATGTTTATTTGTGACGCACTCTCCAAATTATCGACATCCATGATCCATTGAATTATGATAGTTTGTATAATTTTCGTTAATTGGCACCATGTTACTATTAAAAGTGTACTGTGTCTATGGAACAAAATAAAAAAACTATGTTAATTGTATTGAAATTGAATTTACTTGGTAATATGCCTAAAAAATAATAATAAAAAATATGTTTTTAAAACCGTAGTGACTATTATATTTTTGTACGATTATTAAATGATTATAAAATAATAGCCCGATTATTTTAAGAATTTGATTAATTTCTGAGATATATAGTACTTAAATATAAAGTCATGGTAGCCGAGTGGTTGACATAAAGGCGGCGACGGGCTCACCACCACTCACTTCACTTTGTCCCGAAAATATCTTCGATGGAAGGTGGGTCAGAGGCACTTTACTGTCTAGACTAGACCTCTGTTTACCCCTTTATTGGGAATTGCGTGAAGATATTTTTTTAAAACCCGTTTCTCTGTTTTAGGTTCATTTATTTTCTTGAAAATTAAGAATTAATATAATTAATAAAATTAATTAACTGTACCCTGTTACTTCAAATATTTTATACAAAAAAAATCTTTTTCGTTAAGTCGCATCGTAACGCAACGCTCAATACGAATGTAAAGTTTTAAAATTGTTGTCAATTTTACCTATATTGCTGGAACATGTAAGATATAAATTTGAACCGAATTTAAACATACTGTCGATATTTTTGTTAGCGTGTAATCACTTCACTATGTTGTTTTGTACAAAGATCGGGCTGGCGCGGTAGCGCCCTTCGAGTTACAGATGCACTTAGATGCATCCTGCACTTTTTTACATCAGCGCGACAAGTAGGCCACTATCTCTCGGGCAAGGCTTTTTATGCGCGTTATTGGTTGTACATCGAACTAGTACTTACTAGTACTTGAACATAACACAACAATGTTTAAAATATAAATAGCATTTGTTAGGAAGTTGAATACACGCTAAGGATCCTTTCCAATTTTTGATGAAAGACTACGATCAACTACTATTTTGTATACTCTCGTATAAACGTTTCGAAGAAATTTTGGCATGTGGAATGAAACCAATTGTTTTTCTTTTTGTTCTCCTCCTCTCCCTGCTTTATTACTACTAGTATACTAGCGCAATATACTACCTTGCCCACTCCGGTATAGGTAATTGCATAAGAACGCAACATAGTTTTTTGTTAATGTCGATAACTTGCGATGTTTTAATTACGTCTGATAGCCTTACGTTGCCATTTTCTTTTGAATAGGCAGCCTCGGTTTTTGGAAATATAACTAATTATCTGAACCATCTTTTTGGTTGTAATTTCTTAATAAAATCTCTTCTAATGTTTCTGAAGATGTATACGTGATATGATATTTGGTCCCGATTGTGTTTCTGTTTGACAGGATTAGACAGTTTGAACACGGGGTATAGGGTATTCGATCTTAGTACTCATGAGTGATAAATAAAATAAATAAATATCTTCACGCAATTCCCAATACAAGGGTAGACAGAGGTCTGGTCTAGACAATTAAGTCCCTTCGACCCACCTTCCACCGAAGATATTTTCGGGACAACGTGACGCCCGTCGCACATGAGTGATAATTTATGTGTAACTTTCTTTTTATTTTTTAAAGTTGCAGATGTGCAAAAGCTGCTGTAGTCACTTACCACTCATAAACGTCTCTAAGTTTTTATCGTCTTGTACTTTTAAAAGACCTCTCTTGTGCACTCTGAAGTAAAAAAAAATCCAATTGTAACATCAGAAGGTGCCTTCCTTCTGATGTTACAATTGGATTCAGTTATTTGCAAATAACTGAATTCGGTTTCAGTTATTTGCAAATAACTGAATTTGGATTCAGTTATTTGCAAATAGACCGAACTTTATAACTAGACAGAATAATATTTTATAGCCGGCTTTTATTATGCTAGTAACACTAAGTGGACTGTCGGCGTAATTTCAGATGGTAATACCATCTAAAATTAAGTCAGCTGTAGATCTTCTTAGTATATTTCACCTAATGGCTGATAGAATATTGTTCAGTTCAAGGTATAATGTTTGGATGTCATATTAATCTAACATACGATGACCTCAGATTTGGGTGAACTTTCATTTTAAGTCAAGAACTCTGCTTGGGATAGAGTGGCCTATTGCTGTCTCAGTGTCAATTCCAACGGTACAATGTTCTTATATTGACATATATATTTACGTAGATAAATATTAATATATACATATACACTCTTAAAACCTGTGTATTGCCTACTTTTAAAGAAGGTAATGGCAAGAGGGAAGATGACGAGTAAACCTCATAGTATTAAACGCGGGAGCACAAGAAGCCTCTAATTATTGTCGGTATTCTGCAATGTCCTGCCGCGACCTACTCTGTTGCATGGATGCATGCACGCTGGATGTTGAGAGATCCTTTTCCACTCATTGTCTTTCTTATTTTTTTTTATTGTGCAATCAAAATATTTTACCATAAATTCAACTTATTAAAATTATTAAAATAACTACGATTTAATGTAAAGACAAGAACATGTAATAATAAAAATGTGCTTTTCAAAGCTTCTTTTACTTAATTTTTGCCAAAGACTTTATAACTTTTAAAATCGTTTCATGACTAATAAAACTACCTAGCACCACCTAGCATAGTATTAACAATACATAGTATTATGTTCTGCATAGTACGTAGGGAGGGTTAACGTCGTTGGGCGAAGATGTTAACTTGGATATAATGAAGTTATGTGTTGGTCTGTCGGTTCTGCAGTGTTTTGGCTTGCTCGAAACATAATATTACGAGGGCACCAGCTGTACATGTCTGTGTTTTCCTGCACAAGGTCACTTCACCTAGAAATAATTGCATTTTCTATGTTATAATTAGTTACTCGCTTAGCTTGTTTGTCCGTCTTCGACATATATCCTTTGAGTAATATACTCAGAAACATTTTACCGTTTATCCCATAATGAATTAAGATTAGAGTTAATATGACCATGTAGATATACATAACAGCCCGTCCACATACTGTAAAATGGAATTGGCGAATTTTAAATTTATTAATGCAAAGTAAATGTTGTTGTCAGCTGCCTACACCAGCTAGTTTTACATGTCTCGTTGATTATATGTTCACGATTCTAGATTCTCTTAGCGTCATCTCACTTATCTTCGGTTAATCTATCTCAAATATTGGCCTGAGGGTAACAAGTAGCTTCACTATCACTAAAGCAATGAGCTGACAAAACCGCACTTTTTACTCAACTGCCCTCCAAAAAGTTTGAGAGTGTATAGTTAAGAACGGTATAAATTTTTTCCTACATTGACGAACCTCATCTTCTAAACAACACTTTTGAATTATTTAGATATTTTAGTAAAACAGGTTTTTGCTACTCGATCTATCTGAAACCAGCGTTAGTTTGCCAAATTCAATAAAGTATGTAAGTATTAGGTACTTATATACTTCGTTCAAGTTACACACTACAATTTAAATCAATACAATGAATTTCAATGACATAACTGGACGTGTGAAAGTAAATATTAAACGTTAATTCAGAGTATTTCTCGAATTCTATACTAGGCACCTTGATTTTACAATGTATACAGATGCAGCAGTGACAATCCCTACGTGGAGCTCAAGGTCCTTTCCAGCTTGATTCACAGAATTAACGATGTGTTTATTGTAACAGTTTTGAACTACGGTGCATAAGCGAGAACAGTTTTCTCGGCATCATAATACCTCGAACCGGGAGCACAGTGTAAGCTAGAACTATTTGGCGACTCCATTAAAGATATTTATATTTATTTAAAAGTGCTTCATAGAAATATCTTTTATAATTAGTCATCTGTTCATTGCTCAACATTTTCTTATTAAATTGGTGTAATTTCGAAACAAACTCAAAAATAACAAAAGTAATAAATATTTTTTTTAATAAATAAAATGTTTACAATTTGTTACTAAATAATTTAAATAAAATTTTCTGATTAGCACAATTTACTGTTTTTATTTATTTAAGCTCGATTTGTAGTATTTATTTATTCCTTATTGTTACACCTTATAATAAGGGCTACAATGGGCGGACTTAATGCCTGGTGGCATTCTCTACCAGTCAACCTTTGTTATGGTGAGAAGTAGATGGCAGGTGCTAACAACAAAAATATAGACTTATGCTCATATATAAATAAATATATACAAGTAAACAATAAATATTTTATGGAAAAATACATACATGTATTATATAAACTAAACGTACATAATTATACATAGATACATAAATAATATTCATAAAATATAAACATATTTATATGTTTATATTATACATAAATATATACTAATGATTCTTAATATAATACTCACGAAGTAATCTCTTAAACGAATAGGCATTCGGTGCAGATTTTATCATGAAAGGAAGGGCGTTCCAGAGTAGTGCAGCTTGTACCGTAAAAGAGGAGTTAAAGTATCCTGTATTATGTTGAGGAATGTGTATCCTAAGTTGGTTTATGGAGCGAGGTGCTCTGTCATAAGTAGATTAGAGATGTTGAAAGTTATTTCTTAGGTAAGAAGGAGAATTAGAGTTAGTCAATAAAGAATACAACAGAAACAGAATTCGGGAGCTACGCCTTTGACGAATGGGAAGCCATTTAAGCTTGGAACGGCAAGAGCAGATATGGTCATATTTACGTAGACCGAAAATAAATCTAATACAGTTGTTGAGAAGGCGCTCCAATTTGTTGATACGTGATTGGGATAGATCTGGGCAATGGAAATGGATCATGGGCAATACCAGGGACTGGACCAGCAAAAGCTTAATTTTAAAGGGAAGGAAATTTTTAAGGCGGTAGAGTGAAAGTAAGGTGGCATTGACTTTTCGGCTTATTACCACAACCTACCAAAATTCCCAGCTTAACGACTGATCCAAATGCAAGCCAAGATCAACTACGGTATTAGAAACGTATATATTAGTTTATATCGGTTTATAAAGCAACATAGTCGTAAGAAATGGCACGCCGAAGCGACGATTGGCCGGCCACAGAGCTTGTATAACTAACAACCGTGGAAGAAGAAATGTTCACGAGTGGCAAGTTTGTACTGTGTACGTAGTGTAGGATTACCCACTACTTAATGAAGCGACCACCTGAACAATGTTGCGAAGAGCCGATGGTTGCAGATGTCATGGGACCGTTCTAGGTGGCAATCTTTAAGAGATGCGTCTATATTCAGTTTGTGATAGGCTGTTATGATAATGATGATGATTATAAAAGAACATTAAGGAATGAAACTTCAATAGTTTCTCATATATAAACGATGCTCTATCATATCTAAATGCGCAGGAATCTCTGTTTCTTGTAGTTTTGATTCTAGTCTGTCCCTTTTACTGTTTTCATTTAGAAAATATTTTAAATCAAAGTACCGAGTCACAGTGGTAGTTAGTTGTGTTTGCTTTATGCTTCTATGCGTTTTCATCACATTATACCTGATGTTGGTAGCGTCTGAGTTAGTTGTACGCGATTTATGAACCGTGCTAATTACAATGTCTTGCAAGCGACATCATTATACACATATTTGTTTAAGGAAGTAAATACATACATATATACAGAGGATCATCTTCTCAATCATTGCTGTAATCACAAAGCAAGTAGTTAGAGAACTTGTGTTATGGAATCGGTAACTACTACAAACACCAAAACCCCATTAAAGAGAAAAGAAAAATTCACTTCTTCTAGTACGTAGACGGGAATGATGCGATGTAATTATTTAATAACATCTTCATTTGGCATTATTTTTCGGAAATTCATTATTATTTCCGAAAAATAATGCCAGAGTCTGATAACTAACCGGGTCCTATTACTAACTATTTTGGAAATCGAGTAAGGTTAAATTTTTTAAATACTTAATACACAAGATATAGATTCCCTAAGGTGGATTTATCATAAAGGTCACGTATGGCAAGCGGACTGGCGATCCCAGTACCAGACATCTCGCACCTGAGACTCTGCCTGCCCTTGACCGGTGTTGCTCTGGTATTTTTCAAGATTGTTATCGCCGATTGTCGTTAGCCAATGGAATATTTGAGAATTTTTTGAATATTTTTTGTACCTAGTATATTAGTACGCCGTAATGACAGTAAAATTTTATTTACGTATAAGAAAATGTTATTTTACCTGCCGAGTTTGACATGCATGTGTATGGGGATCCATCATAAAAGTAATGACATGATATAGCTTCACCCGTTCCCAGTAATCATAAATTTGGAATTTCTATCTATGATAATGTTATTTTAAGTGAGTTTGTTTAGAAACTGATAAAGTTAAGGGAAAAAGCGTGTATTATATGATAGTTTTAAGAATTAACTTATTTTATTTTTAACAGATGTGTCTCAACGGAACGTCAGTTCCTGGCGGATTTCGTGGCGGGCGCAGAAAGTACAGCTGGTGGCCGCTTGGCCCGCTGGCTTGCACCCATGTCACGAGTCGAGCCAGCTCTTTGTGAGCTAAAGGGCCCGTCGACGCCAGTCCGCAACGCAGTTCCCCTGGCATTGCCTATCTACATCAGGGACCAATATGGAGAATCTGTTATATCACCTTCGCTAAAAGTTGAGGTAAAGTGCTTTTTTTTTATATGAAATAGCTGCAACCCATAAATATTTTATGTCAAATCATTGATTATTATATATCTAGTTTTGCGGCCACTGACATATGGAATATTGTATTTATAAAATATCGATTGACCTAATTAAATAAATAAATTTTTATCGTAAATTACACACTTTTACAGCAGATACTCATATGCCTATTCTTTTTACGAATATGTTATTTTTATTGATACCAAAAAAAATATATTTAACACCTGAAATTATAAAAAAATTGTGCTTACACCAAAAAAAAAAAAAAAACAGATCATAGCTATTAACTTATATGAAGGCTTCCCCTTTTTTTTAATCGATTTAAGATATTTTTTAATGAATTCCATTTAGTGCTTTACATACATTTTTAATAAATATAACAATGTAAATGTAATAAAACGACGAGGTCGTGAGTAGCCATAGAAGTACATATAAATGAATATAACAAAGGCCACTTTTAGTGGTATTGCACTTGTTTAAATTGGTAATATTGTAATGGAATAAAACGAACTATCCTGCAGTGATATTGTCGACAATCCTTCCGAAGCCTTTCATAGTGCTTTTTGATTTCAAAGCGATAATTGAAAATAAATTTTAGGTTCAATATCTCTGTGAGCTCTTTAATCAAATAGTTTTAAACTAAAAGATTTGAAAGTAATCTCTACTGGATTTACGTTCAATTATACATTATGATGACAGGCCTGTCACCATAGCATATAATTGAACCTAACCAGACCAAATTTAAGTCATAGGCTTCTCCGTACGGATGGATCTGCCTTCATCGCCACGCACCATGATCATTGTACCAGACACTTCGCACCTTAGATGCTGCTGCCCATCACTCATCTGCTGAATTTTGGTCTTGTAGATATTTTTGAAATGTCTATCCCGCCATCAGTCGGTAGCACATTGCATTCTTATTAATAAATACAAATATACAATATAAAATACAATAGTATTTTCCCTGAATTGCTCTCAGCGTCACCCACGGGAAGCAAGGGTATGGTACATTCTTACGCTTTAACACACTGCGAATCATAATATAAAGAAGATGTTAAATGCTACTAGGTATTCTCTTATTGGAATAAAATATTACACAAATCGTGGCCAATTAATTAAGACTTCGGTGGTTTATTTGATAATTAGAGTAATTTCTCTTAATTTTTGTAACGTGCAAAAGGTTAATTACAGTATGTTTGCTAGTTGTTCAAAAACTCCCGACCTTCGATGTACGCAAATATAGTTAGCGCTGGAGAGATCGTTACACAAATGAATTTATCACGAGAATACGATGCTGTGTCCATGTAGCGAACCTTGCGACAGGTTTTCATTTGATTAGTTATTGTGACAGGGCTACCAGGCAAGTTTTCGAATAATAATTCTAGCCGGTTTGGAAGCAGAGTTTTCAGAGATCTGAATTCGTATCAGGAGACTCGAATCAGACACTTAAGTTGACAGTTGTTGGAAATAGGGTTCCAAAATGTATGTAACATAAATGCGGCGACGGGCTCACCACCTGTCACGTTGTCCCGAAAATATCTTCGGTGGAAGGTGGGTCAAAGGGACTTAATTGTCTAGACTTGATCTCTGTCTACCCCTGTATTGGGAATTGCATGAAGATATTTTTTTTTTATTTTAATTTTTTTTATTTTTTTTTTAAATGTATGTAAGTTATGTAAACTGTGAATAGATTTCTTCTATAGCAGGGTATTTATTCCACAGTCTGGCCGTCATAATTTCTAGAGTTAGTCTACCTATACCTATATCACTTACTGAATACGAAAGGGTTTTCACATTATCAAACACATAGTACTGCTAATTTTTATATTTTTTATAAATATCACAGAGTATTTTGCTAAAACTATATGCGTATCAGTAATCACGTTGAATTTCAGATGAACTCACCTTACATACGTCTATCGAGATCTTGAAATTTCGAAATTGCAGTGTATATAAGCCTACAAAACACACACTTTAATTATATTATTAGTAAACCTTTTATATCAAAATTGTGAAAGTTAAGTTTGTTCGTAGTTTGTTTCTCCGTGTATCGCAGAATTAGTGGGTTTTGTCTACTTTTACTGTCACCGTTAATAACAATATATTCTTTTTGTATATTTCACGAACCGGCAACCCTGATGCCTTTCTGCTATGAGTGCAGGTTCCAATTACCGGGTCACATAGGTCGCAATCAAACGCTTCGGCGTCATTATTTTACGGCTATTTAAAGTAGATTATATAAGTATCCTGGGGGATAATTCCCCACAGTGAGCTTCTCTAATATCTAATTATGAATGGTAATGTCAAACGACTCTCCCTTAAAAATGTTTTGCCATAATAGCCACATAATCATATTATTGGCGATTGCTATACCAAACACCTTGATGTTACTGCTCGTCACCGAGTTAAATTTGGGTTTAGTATGTTTTTAAGTGATCATTTCGACATCTATCGTTAGCCTTTGCAATATTAAATTAGTCGCTCCTAACGACACCCGCAGAAAAATGTGAATGGAAATCTACGTTTCTAGGATACAATCAATAAGAAAATCGCTATTTTATTACATTTCGCAGATGGTGGTTCATCGTCTGGAAGAGAACGGAGGCCGCCAGAGCCGTGCATCAACAGCGGAAGGCATCCATGGCGTGCCTGACGTGCCCTATCAGCCCACAAAGCGTGAAACGATGTGCTTCCATGCCATAACGATGATGAAGGTTTATTTTACTGTTATTTTGTTATGCTTATAATATCTGAGCATTGTTTACAGCGCGCTACACATCTATAAAAGTTTTCTTTATTAAATTCTTGAAACAACATTTTCAATGTACAATGTTTATCGTGAAATCGTACCTTATTAAAGTTTTAATAGCAAACTCTGATGTAGTTTACCCGTGTAAATGTATGCAAAGGAGTTTTCAAGAAAGCTGAAACAAAAGTAATATCTGTGTTAGTCTAGTTATACATATATAATCAGACAGGCTTAAACGTGCTGTATATACATAATACCTCGAGATGGCCGAGAGAACAGCTCGTCAAGTGTCCGATACTTACGTACCTCTTTCCCTTTAATCGGATTCATTATTTTCTTCATAAACACTTTCGAGTACTCTTGACTTTCCCATCTTCAAGTAATTTGTTTACTATATCCATTTTATTGTTTACTTTCGCGGTGTATTAATAAAATTCTTTATAGCCATTCAATACAAATAAGACCGCTCGGTCCTACTTTAGAAATATGTATAGGATAATAATTGCGATTTTTTTTAATAAAAATAAAGCTTGTATTAATTTATACAATAGTCTTATAAATAATAATAAAAATAATATTTTTTCATGCGTAAAAGTAAAGCAATAAACAAACTTTGACTTTTAGCCAGGAAGGATTCACTGTGTTTCTCCAGTGCGGGTTGAAGTATTATTGATTTTTTTATTATTGTTATTATAGCTCCCTGCATCTGCTGAATCCAACATTTAAGATTTCTAATATGTTTTTCCTTTTGTGTTGTGTTACTAAGATAAAATGGTACTGAGCCGCGAGCGCCCGAACATATAGACGACTACGTCTAAAAATATCTTTTAAAACTTAAAACATATTTAAAACAATTAATAATGCCCTTCATGTTTTAAAAAATATTTGTCAATTATTGTTTTTGAACAAATAGACAGTTGGTAGTAACGCTGCCTTCGAAGCCAGGGATTGCATTTCTGAATCCCGCTTAGAGCAAACATTTGTGATATGAATATGAATGTCTGTACTCGAGTCATGAACGTTTATGTCTTTATAAATATTAATATATAATCCATGTAAATATACATGTATTTATAAATATTTTGTATCATTTGCTTGGGAATTAAGACTGCAATTGGCTCCCCACCTGTTACGTTGCTTCGGTGAATTGTGGATCAAAATGACATTGTCTAGACCTCTGCCTACCTCATTATGAAAAATTTGCGTCGAGATATTATAAAAAAATAATATGTTTGCTAACTTCATCAATACAGCAAGTAGAACTTTTTAATTTAATTAATCTTTATTATTTCTTAACGTCGCCGTGCCTCGGGTGAAATCACGCCGTGGGCGCTTGTTCTTGAAATGCCTTAATGACCTATCGTCGTGGAAAATTCTATGAATTCTCTGTTTTGTTTTTGTCTGTATTTTGTCTCCTTAAGTTATATTGTATTTTATTTGTTTTTTATATATTTTATTTCTAAGACATTCAGCGACACATAAGAGTAACTTACTGAATAATAAATAAAAATGACATAACTTTGCCAAAGAAATGTGAATAATACGAAATATGTTTAAGTATATTTTAAGTATAAGAATCTTTGTAAATATTATTTTACACATCAAGCGTTACTAAGTACTTACTTGCTTCTTCACGTATTATCTCTAATGGGGCAATAGTGAATGTTATTATTAATATTGAATATGAGTATTTAATGAGAATTTTAATTCTGACTATGCCAGAGAAATAAGAATAACTGAAATTGTGCGTGACATACCTTTTTCTGGCATATCTATAAAAAAATATCTTCCACCATTCTCAAGACAGGAGTCAATTAAGAAAATTAAGTCCTTTCTAACCACTTTCCACCAAAGATATTTTTGGGGACAACGTGCCAACGAGCCCGTCGCCGTCTTTGTCCAAGCTGACGATAGAATTCATACTCGGCTGTCGTGGCTGGCCCACATATTTCATCATTTTCTTCAATTGCAACATTTTAAGCAACTTGCTTACGTGGTTTTCATAAATAGGCCTCGATTTATCTCCACGCCTTTATATTCAACTTCGCGCTTTTTTCGCCGCTGCCGCACATAAGTTTAAAGAAAAACCATTACAAGCCTAGCTGGGGATCGAACTCGGGTCTCTTGACTTAAATTCTGATCATTCAACCACTCGGCTAGCATGACATTCAATTGAAAGGAAGAAATATTATATAAATAATAATAATATATAATATATATTTCGATATGAATATTATTGAACGCGTAAAACTTATTAAATATTGACATATCTTTAAGCCCTATTAGTCACGATAGCCGAGTGGTTGTGTGGTCGGAATTTCGAGTCAAGAGATCCGAGTTCGATCCCCCGATGGCAGGATCGTACCAATGGGTTTTTCAAACACTTTTGTACGAATTATATCGTTGGCTTTTGAATATAAAAGCCACATATCACGTTGTTCTGAAAATATCTTTGGTGGAAGGTGGGTCGAAGGGACTCAATAGTCTAGACTAAACCTCTGTCTTCCCCCGTATTGGGAATTTTGTGAAGATATTTATTTATTTATTTTTTAAAGTCCTATAATAATTACGACAGGTAGAGACTGGGTTAGGAGAATGAAAAACTGTGTTTTACATATATGATATATTAAAAGTACGAGTATTAATGCAAATGTTTGTGAATAAAAATACAAACTAGTTGTGTTAATATTTATAGTAAAATAATGTTTTTAAAAATAATTAAGGACAAAAGTTTCAAAAGGAAGTTTCAAGTTAAAAAATTTTATGTTATATTATTCTTCCTTTTGTGAAATATATATTTTTTTGGAAGCTTGCTGCAGATTCCCTCAGAAATACATCTATAAAATTCGAAATAAACATTTAGTTTTCATTGTTTTATTACCTATAGAAGTTTCTCATTGAATCATAAAGTTGATAGAGAATTTTAGGTTTTATTTTATTCACTTCTTTTAGTTAATTAGTGTTCTGTGACGGCGTCGTTAATAGAAACTGTAAACAACTTTTTTCTCTGCAATTTGAAGTGAACAGTTTCCTTTGAGACTATTTTCTTTTACAAACATCTAACGTCGTCCCACACAGCCAGATTGTGTAACTAACAACTGGTACCAATAACTTATTCTGCGTATGTTTGTCTCTTTTTGCACACATATTACTAAACAAAGCCAAGGAATGAGTCATCTATATGTGATAAAGCTAAATACGTTGCTTTCGAGTTTTCGTAATTTGATAAAATTTATAAATATTATTTAGGCTTACCAAAATTACTCCTTCGAGGAATTACGCCTGGCAAGTGGCACCTGGTGTGAAGATAATGCCGCTGGTGACAGTGCCTCTGGTAGTCGCATGCCCGCAGAGCGGCTTGCCGTGCATGCGCAACCGGATGGGTCCTTCCTCGCCACATGGGTCCCTCGGGCCCCTGGGCACTACGTCATCAAGTGCACGCTGGACGATCAACCAGTTCCGCAGGTCAGACCTTATATAAGGACCAAATGTCTTCCGGTTTTCAAGGTGTCGCTATCTCTGAGGTCAAGGTCGATTCCCGGACGGGTCGATGTAGAAATAGTTGGAAAATCCAAAAGTGCAGGCCTCATAATCTTATTCATTCAAATAAAATTGAGATTATTTGTAAATTTGTAAAAGTATATATGATATAAATTTGTAGATACACACGTTTTGCATGTGCCGTACCTCTCGCACTGTTTTAAACCTTTCAAGGTTTCTGTCAAACTACTGTTGATTTGAGTGCTGATTTAAAGTGAAAATTTGAATCATAATTAATAGAATTCAGGAAATCTGAGTAACAACTATAGTGTAATATAAGGAAGCTACAAGTACATTTAACATCATTTTACATTAAAAAATTTCGAAATTTTGGAGGCTCATTTAATTTAAATAATAATTAAAATACATCGAATTATACCGTGAAAAGTAATAGGCTTCTATTCCCCAAAATACTGAAGTCCGTCCAAGACAGAATTTTTTTAAATTTTAATTAGTTTAAAAAATAAAGAGATTTAAAAATTTCATGAGTGTTAAAAATAGTGTTTTTTCTCAACATTTGCCTATGTATATTCACTTATAAAAGCAATAAGGAATAAAAAAAGTGACATTTTAAGTTGGAGGACAACTCGGTGTGCGTAAACTGATACTAGTAATACCCACCTCAACGCTTCGTTTATGAGGCGTGCAAAATATTTTGATACATTTTCTCGGGTCTGAGTTTTTGTGGTACTTTCGCTGTTTCTGAATTCATATAACAAGTACCGTAGCTGCTTACTTTGATATCAGAGCAATGTAAGTGTATGTTATCCCTATTTATCGATTAAACGCGATAGCAGTTTCAATAGTTTACAGCTCCAGGTACCTGGGCCACATGATTTCATCTGTCTTGACTGAAAGATGCTGCTGTTTGGGAAAGGCAGCGGAGAGCTCTTTGCGTGATTACATGTTTACAGACACAGGCACAGAAACAGAGAGAACACAGGCAACATGTTTGTTAACTTGGAACTTTTGTCAATCATCGCCTGACGTGAAATAACATTAATCAGATGTGTCTGCCTGACATTACATTACATGTCATCTCTGAAATGGTTGCACTAGAAAGCTGTGAGATTAAATTAGCATATAATATTATATTTCAATACGTTTTGTGTTTGTAACTGTAAAGTTTCAGTCATATTTATGGAGGCATGGGTAGACCGTAAATCTAGGTTCCTTGGTCCGCCATACTACGAAAAATTTTGATCGGATTACTCCATTTTGTACAGATTTGAAACTAGTCTGGCCGAAAGACAAGTACACATAAACGTTGAGTGGAAATAATCACTCATAAAAAAGAAATCAATCATATATAAAGACTGTTTATAGAGTTAAGATAGGAAAATAGATTGTCATAATGTATTTTAACGTAGAATTTTTTTATTTCAATTTCTTTAATCTTTATGAATAATTAGTATAATAAAAAATATTTATGACTCTGTACGTATGTCTGTTTGAGTCTAAAGTAAATTAAATAAACAAAAAATGTAGAATCATTGAGAAAATTATTCAGAGTAGTTCAAAATGGATTCAAAGTTTGTTCAAGTTATATAAAATTCCATAAATCCCCCCGAACACTTCTTGCTCTGTTCTACATAACCTTTGTTTATTTTTTTTTTACCTAGAAACCAATAAACAATATATTTAGAAAACAATATAGTACAATATAGTTTGAAAATTATAAACAATTTAATTTGCTTCTTGTTTCTGCAGGAGATAACACTGGAAGTGCTAAGAGCGTGCGATGAGGAAAGTGATGATAAGGCGGTGCAGACAGTCGCGACGGGTACTGACGCGGAAGCGGAAGGCGAGGAATCCCGTCTGCGGCGATTCGCAGCGAGCTGTAGCGCTGGACTGCGGGTACGCTCCAGTCCCAGCTTGCAGGCCGAGGAGGTCGGGCGCGTGCCGCCCGGTGCCAACGTTGCCATAGTTGAAGAAGTAAGAACAAACTAATCATTCATTAACTAATTTACCTTAATCGCACGCTCGGCAAGCGGTTCGGAGATCGATACATCACGCATCTCGCACCTAAGCACCTGCCCGTCACGTCGTTTGCTAAACTTGGTAAGGCTTGTTTTGTAGTAGATTATTTCCTCGTCATTTACCTACCGAACGCGTTATTTGAAAAGAAGGTTTGTTCTTCATCCAGAAATACACCATACCAACCGCAATCGCTGACGCTACACTTATTATTATATATGTATATATAGCTTACAAGTTGCAAATAACTCAACAGTATACTCAGTAGTGAACTCTATTAATACATAAGTTTACTTGTATCAATAAAGTTCACTGATAATGTCACATTATGTTTTACATTCATTATAATTCCATTCTTAGGTGGTAAACAAAGATGGTACCTGGGTGCGCCTGAGCGAGGATTCGATGCACGCATATGCGTATGGATCTGTCGGAATTGCATGGTGCCTACAACATCATCGGCAACTAGACCGAGCCCTGCTACTGCCTGTGGAACCCGCCGAGCTTCAGGTCTGCCTTCATACATATTCATTTAACTAGACAATTGTATTATAAAATCACTCAATCAAATATCGGCAAATAAAAAATTTTTTAATAATAGTTTACTTTATAGTATTTTTGTCATTACATTGTACCAAACATTGTTATAAAGATCTGAGATCTGGTCCTTCACTGCATGACATATGAGGAAGGTCAAAGTTTCTCAGCTGCTATTCTCGGTGTTTCTCTACGTGATGGAATCCGTAATGAAGTAATCCGCAGCAGAATCAGGTTAACCGGCATAGCCGGTAAGGATCGCGTTGCAATGGAAATGTGCCGTCCATTTAGCTCGTAGAAGGAAGATTGGAGAGGATATTTTCATGATTGGTAACCCCGTACTGGCAACGCAGTGTAGGACGCCTCCCCACAAGATCGCGCGACGATCTGAATAAAGTTGTGGGGAGACGATGGATGTAGCTATTTGGGGGAAGCCTATGTTCAGCAGTAGATAGGCTGTTATGATGATGATTCTATTGAAGATTGACTGTTAAATAAAAAGATGTATTGTGTCGTCCTATCAAGTATATTTATTCTTATACTTAGTTCGCCATTAGCCACTACAGAATTCACAAACAATCTTGAACGATTTACAGGAGGATCAAGATGAGATGCCGTGGGGTGCCCCTGGAGAATCCAAAAGCGATCTGCAGGCCTGGAACCAAGAGGAAGAAACGGATCTCGTCTCTAACGGTTATATATTATTCTTATCATATATATAATAATAATACACAAAATTTGTAGTGATGTTTTATTTAAGGTGGATAATGCGAAGATTTTATTTAGTAAAACATACACTATGCTTAAATATATAGGCGTAAGTTTGTATACATGCATACATACATAGAATCACGCCTCTTTCCCGTAGGGGTAGGCACAGACCACTTCTTTCCACTTGCTACGATCCTTACATACTTGTTTCGCTTCGTCCACTTTCTTTATTCCCTTCATACATTCTCTTCGATTTTGGGTACTCTTGACCTCAAAATGAATCAAATGAACTCAAAATTATTATTTTATAAGTTGTTTGTTATACTTTTTGCAGATACAAACGACTTTGAAGAAAGAAAATTTCCGTTTTCCATCGATATTTGTAATGACGTGAGTTCACACTTATTATTCAAACTTTTGTAGACGATAGTAATTTTATAATTATGTAGTATATTTAGTATACATAGTAATTTAGTAAATTCCAATTTCTTTTCCTACTGTTGATTTATGACTAACATTAATAATAAACATTACAGAGCGACGAACCATCGAGCCCTTTCATGTTCAGCGCTGAGCCCAGTAAGCGCAGCCGGCTCGCCCGCAATGAATTCTGCTTCCTGCCTTCGCCGAGGTAAATTTACATTCGGAAACACTACGGGAAGTACAACATACAGCCGAGTGGTTGGGTGATCGGCGGTAGGCGATTTATGTCGTTCGCTTGGGTATGAAGACGACAGGCTCACCACTTCCTGTCCCAAAAAAGTCTCCGGTGAAAGGTGGGCCGAACGGACTTTGTCTAGACCTCTGCCTACTGGGGTAGGTATTTGGCGTAGCGTGGCGTATGACGAAATTATTATTATTATTAATTTGCTAAGAAACATTCTATAACTTTGATTTGAGTAGAGATATGTGGTAAAAATTAACTAACACCAAAAACTACATTTTTTAGGCCATATTTAAATCATATTTTTGTGTTCGCAACCGCAATCTAATAATCCATTTATTAGATTTATTGGAATTGTGTTCGTAAGTAAGGGCAACGACACGCGGATAGTTTATCATCGATGAATAAAATCGATGATTGTAAGTTGGCATGTTATCGATTTAAGAATTGTTACCGTTGTTGGCTGCCAAATATTGCTCACATTTGGGACAACACGACAAATGGAGAGCCATTGACCGTCTTATTGCGTTCCGGTAGTATCCGAAATATATATATATATATATATATATATATATATATATATATATATATATATATATATATATATATATATATATATATATATATATATGTATATATATATATATATATATATATATATATATATATATATATATATATATATATATATATATATATATATATATATATATATATATATATATATATATATATATATATATATATATCGATATGGAGAGGTTATCACCTGTTTAATATCTTTTTGGTGACTAGCAGACGTCAACGTAAAAGCAATGGCAACAGCGACGAATGGTGGTCACCGCTGAAGCTCCGCTCTAGCGACAACGTGCAAGATGCTAATATTCAGGAGGTATGTTAATTCATTACATAACGAATCTTGTTGCCTCATTTTGTATTAGCTTCTACCCATACATTTCCCGAAATAGCAAGTAGCATAATATATCCCTCTCCGGTACAATAAATCAGAAGCAATAGCAAGAATGTGATTCTTCAGCAGGAACATTCCATGCTTAAATCGTACTTGTGATAAAATACGTATATCAAAATCATTTATTGATCAAATCTTATTACCGTTTCTTAATGAGGTTCTTGCGGAAAAGAAACAGGCGAAATAAACTCCAAAGGTATCCTCTTTTTCTCAATAGTTTTTAAACATAGGATATAAATTATTGAAATTAAAAAAATACCACAAATTCGCTTACAACACATTCTCAGGTTTTACTAGCTTCTTTATGCCGAGTCGTTTGTTACAAGCTTTACATTATTTGTATTTATGATAGCTATTATTTATGTTTCAAATATAGATATGACCGATCCTGCACACACAACATACACACTCTATTCAATTTATATTAACTCATAATTGTAATTTCCGCATAAAATGCGGTTCTTAAACATCGAATTGAGTAATCAAAGTATACTATTTTATGTACGTACGTTTTTTATTTTTTATTATACTATTTTATTTTATTATTAAGGCGGAGACGGGCTCACCACCTGTCACGTTGTCCCGAAAATATCTTCGGTGGAAGGTGGGTCAAAGGTACTTAATTGTCTAGACTAGACCTCTGTCTACCCCTGTATTGGGAATTGCGTGAAGATATTTTTTTTATTTTTTTATAAAGTATACCATGCTAGAGTAGAAAATATAGTCGTTCGCGTGATCTGTGGGTGTTGTGTGCGTTAGAAAACGGTGTGTTGTTCTCTGTGTCCGCGCGTCAGACGGCGATAGGGGGCCGGGCGGAGTCGGGCAGCGGCGGCCGGCTGGCGCAGGCCGGCACGCAGACCTCGCCCGACGGGCTCGCCGACGGCGCGCTCGCGCACATGTTCCTCGGCGCGGCCGCGCAGCCCGAGGTAACGGGCCCACCCACGCCCCCGAACACGAGACTATTAAAGTCACACGTTTACATATATGTACCAACTAATATGTGGTATCTACCACGCCCTCTCTTCCCGATTGTCGTACACGTCATTGGCTATTATTTTGACAAATACTAGACCAAAGTTTAGCAGACCTAAATTACGACATAACGGCCCGCTAGGAGAAGCCGTGGTTTTTAGTTGGCTATAGCAGGCCGTTAGGTATATATTGGTGTATGTAAACCTGTGCACCATGTTCAATGTGTAAAGGAATTGAATAGATAGCTTAAAAGAGACAGGAAGATACGAGAGCTCAAATGACTGCGCTTCAATAGTATATTTTTCTACAGACACCGCAGGACGGCGTAATGAGCCCGAAGAGCGCGGGCCGGGAGCGCTCCGCTAGCCGGCCTCGTACGTACCGCAGCTCGGCGACGCCCCCGCCGCTGCCGGCGCGCCACGCCGCCTCCGCATCCGCTTCCGCTTCCGCCTCCGCCTCCGCCTCTGCCTCCACCTCGAGCGCTCCCACTCCGCGGAAGTACGCCCTCAGCCCGGCACAGGCCGAGTGCCTGCGGGCTGTCTTCGCTGCTTTACTGTGGCACGAAGGTGTGTCACGTTTTTTATGTTAGAGTAATGCATTCAATTGCCATCCAACGTACAATTAAAATATTTTATGTCATTCTTGATGATTAAAATGGAATGCCACGTTATTCATAATTTTACTAGCAAAAACAATTGGATTAATACTACGGTTATGGTATCAACTGTGTTTATGCAGTTGTATCCTGGAACATTTACAACATATACAACATTTTTTTATAGTTAGGTGGTCATATGCGACCAAATTATGATCTTACAAATTATATATATATTAATATTCATTATCTTGAAATATTACCGTTTTCGATTGTCGGATCAAATATCTCCATAATTAACATTAGAAGACAGAGCCGCTCCGAATCGTGACTTAGTTTAGCCAGTACATTGATTATATTCATAAAGATAGAAACAAATTGCGTTTGCTGGCTAGGTATCGTGCACGACGCCATAGCGTGCGCGGCGTTCCTGAAGTTCCACCCGCACCTGCCGAAGCAGGGCACGCGGGTGGTGACGCGCGGCTCCGCGCATGCGCCGCCCGCGCCCCGCCCGCAGCGACACTCCGTCGAGGTGGCCAGCACAGGTAGCCACTGCCTCCGTTACTCCACCGCGCTTCATACATCACGAAATGTTTCATCGGACCATTGCCTAACAAATAATCTAACTTTTACCTATATATGTACGTTTTACAGGACAGTACCTGCGCCTGAATCCGTCTACTATAGAGACACTGACCCGCTCGGGCACGGAGGCCTGGAACAGTCGTGAACGCAAGTCGGACATTGACGAGACCATTAACGAAGAGGACGCGGGCAGCTCTGATACCGGTACCTACCCCATAGACATGATACGAAAGACATACAACGTTATACCTCTTATACTTCAATTACTTAAAATATACATTCTTCGCTATCTTTATTAATGTTTTAAAAATATTTATATTAGCCACTCAAATGTTGAAATGAAACCGTAATTTTATAAATATTTACATTCTTGGGCGAGTTTTTTAAATCTGTGCAACTGACAAGAGATTACGTGTATCCCGTGTTTGATATAGACAATGTTAATGCTAACTATTAATGTTTTGCTTTGTTTTTATTAGTTTAATCCATTTTAAACAGATATTGTTTTTAAATTTTAGGTTTCTGGCCTCTTTCACCATATGAAATATGTCAAATCTCACACTGCTCCATGAATGATGTTTGCTTAAAAGGGGATATGAGGATGATATATTATTTATTTTGCTTTTATGTGAAAGTTTTCATTGTATGATGACGAGTAACAAACAACGAACAATCGTACTTAGCCATCGTGAATGTTTGTCGGATTTAGGATTTGTCGTTATGGTTGCAGGCACATCTCCGTCCGTAATGAACTACCTGCCGCCGGCCCTGCGAGCGCTGGTCTCCTTGTGGGACGCTTTGTACGACTCTGATCAACTGGCGGCCGTAACTGACAAGTAAGTCTATTAGTGAACTAGATTAGTCATGGGGCTGTAAAAACCTGCTAGCTCTTTTTCTTACGTAACATAGAGAAAGAGAGCGAGAGACAGAGAATGAGGAAGAGAGAGAGAGAATGAGGAAGTTTACAGTTCTATCGATATGCTGTCGCATTAAGGGGAGGAATTTTTATTCAATATTCACAATGATGAGAAAAGTTTTGGTAACGATTATCGGTAAATAGATTTATACTGATCTTCAGCACCTAAGTTGCTGTATCTATCTTGAGAAAATACTCAAGTGTAAATGGAAGTTCAAGATATCGTAGAGAGTTGTAGAGTAGAATGTTTCAAGGATGCTTGCTTATGAGGACGTTGTCAAATAATTTACAAGTGGTCCGTTGTCGACGTGTGTATAAATGCCAGTAGATTCAGCTCGATCTCTATTTCGGCCCGTTTCAATAAATCCCTTTTGATCCAAGGTAGGGAATTTGATTCTTCCGTGAAATTGCCGTCGTTGCTGGCAAAGGAGCTTCTGTGGACTTATTGAAACTTCAAGATGAATAGTCTTTATGAAAGAATGTCAGATCACCGTTAGATTTAGGGCAATACTAACGTACCATGACCTATTCTTGCCCAACCTATTTCAGTCATTACTTACTGTAAAAGTATGCTTGCATTCTTTAACTATAAATTGATTATTCAGATTTAAAAAAGAGGCATCGGAGAAGAAAGACAATGAGGAGATAAAGTCATACAGCGGTATCCGTAAAAGAAAGGATTGGAAACAAGCAAATATTTCGAGGACACCGTATTCAGGTTTGTTATTTTGTTTTGAACTTATTGATTAACAATACATTAATTTATTATAACATTTTTAATTTTACTTTTAATTGGAAAAATTAATTAAGTTTTGTTGGAAACATATAAAGAGTTATATACTACGGTTGTGAGGTTATCCATGGTTATCATAATTGGTAATCTAATTTTTCTCATCATAGAGTCGGCAGAGATAGCGGAGTCGATCGGGATTGAACCCCAGTTGGAAGGCTTGTGCTTTAAAAAACCTTTGGTTTTTTAAAAACTTATATACGATTTATATCGTTGGCTGGAATATAAAGACTTCGACTGGCTCACCACCTGCCACGTTGTGCCAAAGATATCTTCGATGGAAGATATTTCGATTGTTTAGACTTTTGCCTATCTCTGCATGGTGAAAGACGTGTAGCGGACGATGTGCTACAGAAAAAGGAAGCCGTTATGAGTGTTTGCGACCTGGGAAGGACGTCTCCACACTAGTGTGCGCTATCGTATATGTACGTATAATCGTGCGTACTTCGATAGCGCGATGTGGGATGTCTAAGAGTTTCGTGAATCCACCACTAGTGAGTGTAGATATCTTCATTCTTGGTGAACTGAATGTGTGCGCGCGGGCAGTGCGGTGCGAGCTGTGCGCGGGCGCGCCGGTGCCGCCGCCGCTGGCCGCGCACATGCGGCACGCGCACCCCGGCTGCCGCGCGCCCGCGCTCAGCGGCTACGATCGCGCCGGGCTGTACCGGCGCGCGGTCTCCGCGCCGCCGCCCGCCGGCGTCCCGCTGCTGCCCGCCGCGCCGCCGCCCAGCGCGCCGCTCCCCGCCGCGCCGCTGCTCTGCGGCCAGCTCACGCAAGGTGCGCACGGCACACGTTCGGCACGCGGCAGCGCTGCAAAATCTTAGATATAGGGAGATACAGTGGTAGAGCCACGCGTCAACTTTTGCTGTTGCATGAATGGGCCGGCTCGACCGGGGAAGTACCACGACCACACAGAATACCGGCGTGAAGTAGAAGTCTAACAGGCTTCTGCGTTTCGTCTGGTGTGTGCAGGTAACCGGAGACCCACACACCCCCCTCCCCCAAATATGAGGGGGGGGGGCACTCTAAGGGCGGCAACGCATCTGCTATGCCTTTGTTATTGCGAGTGTTTATGGGTGGTGGTAATCACTTACCATCACGTGAGCCACCTGTTTACTACCTGTCATCACCTATCAGTATTAAATGTCGGTGTCAAAATAAATTGACAAAATTTAATGAGCTTAGAAATCATAGTTTGTCTAAACCTTATATATTACATGAAGCCTTATATATTTATATGAGATTTTAATTTATTGCTGCATGTATTACTCATAATTTGATTACTAAATTCTTTTGCACTAAAAACTTTATCTTTTAATCTTTCAGTGTACCAACTATGGTATATTTACTGCGAAAAATGTCGCGAGAAGACTCTCAGAAGTGCGACCGCTATGAAGCAAGTGAAGACCAAAGTGATTGCGGAGACCGTCCCGCGTCCGGAGCCGGACATTGATCATTACGTCATCAGAGCGAACGCCGCTTTCCTACTGGACGTTGCTCCGCTTACTGACCACGGTATGTCGTGTTTTACTTTTATACAATAAATGTTTTATGGATGATAGTGCTGCTGCTTCTGCTACACTACTGCAGTAATAACGATCCCATACCAAATTTGGTCTATCCCTGCCTCCAAAGCTTTGCGGATTTAAATTCTGTTTCGGTATTGGATGTGTGTTCTGACTGTTCAATAAAATAATTACTAAAAATAAGACCAGACGATCCAATGTGTTAATTGATAGTCATCAAGCCTATCGAGCAGAAGGTTGTGGGTTCGAATCCCATATTAGACAAGTATTTGATTGCCGCCGTGGTGTTACCAGCTCTCAGGTACCGAGTTCGATTGTTGGACAGGTCGACATAGAAAACTACTTTTCTATGTTGCCACGGGTCTGAGTGTATGTGTTTCATTGTATTTGATTCCATAATAGAAGTAAGTTTGCAATGAAATTAGTGTATGAGGTTCTTGTTCGCTTTTATTTATTTATGAGATGAATATCTATGTATGACGGTGATATAAACATTTTTTTTACATTGTCCCAAATAAGCTTGGGTGAAGAGTTCGCCGGGATTAGTTTATTGTCTAGACCTCTGTCTATCTCTGTACTGAAAAAATGTATGAAGCGGCTCGTCTGAGTCATAGCCTTAACCGATCCATAGATGAAGACGTTATAAGAGGCTATTGGACTAGCTAGAGATCTTAAATAATTTACTCGTTTCTCCCCACATTTCACTCGCCGACAATATACTCCTATCTACGTGTAGTATTACATTAAAACGCCGTTCTCTATTTTTTAATTTTATTTCTTCGTACTTATGTGTGTTCTTTTCAACAAACACTTGTACTAATGGAGAAACGATAATGTACAATGGAGAAATATCAGATAATCTGAACTGCAAGAACACCTGTGCAGAGCCGCAGAGCTCGTCGCAGTGGCACGAGGCGCCCGGGCGCAGTCCGCCGACGCCGCCGGGCAGCATGTGGAACCCGGCGCCGCCGTTCCAGTGCCTGCCGGCGCTGGGCGCCGCGCCCCGCGCCGCCGCCGCCGACGGAGCCAGGTTCCACTCCCTGGGCAGGCCCGCGCCACCGCTCTCCGCGCCGCTGGTTGGTATTTTCATTTCGGTCTACCTCAGTGAACGAGTTCGGTTCCGGGCTCGATTTCCGGTCGGGTTCTACATTGTAGAAAACACTGCTTCTATATTATCTCTGGTCCGGGTGTTTGTTTTCTTCCTTTTTCCCTTTCGTTGTTTCTAATTCCAAAACAAGTGCTTAAGCTAAGCTTTGGAATCAGAACAATTCATGTGACTTTGTCAACGATATAATTCGTAAATAGGTTATTTGAAAAACCTATTGGTACGAGCCTGCCACCTGGGGATCGAACTCGGTCTCTCAACTCGAAATTCCGAATTAAATCGTTGGCTTGGGCATAAAGACGGCGACGGGCTCACTGCCTGTCACGTTGTCCTGAAAATGTCTTCGGTGGAAGGTGGGTCGAAGGGACTTAATTGTCTAGACTAGACCTCTGTCTACCCCTGTATTGGGAATTGCGTGAAGATATTTTATTTTTTTTCTAATTTAGTATAAATGCGTGATGAAATGAAACCTCTTCCCCATTACATATGGTTTGGTTATCCCAATCGTAACCACCGGTCGTGTCCCCCGGCGCGCAGGCGTCCGCGTCGGGCGCGCACCGAGCGGGCGCGGGCGCGGACGCGGACGCGGGCGTGGGCGCGGGCGCGCCGCAGCCGCGCGTGCACCGCTCGGTGTCGATGGGGCAGGCGAGCGCGGGCGGCCTGCGCGCCGCCGACCAGCCGCCGAGAGCGCGCAACGCCACCCCCGACGATGCCGAGACCCTACCAGGTACGCCCTTGTTGGTCTTTCATTATTCATCATAGCCAATTTGGGTGATTGGAATTTTAGTTGAGAGACCCCACTGCGGTCCCCAAGGCTCGTACAAATGGGTTTTTTCAAAAATTTATGTACAATTTATATCAGTAGTGCGAACATAAAGACGGCGACAGGTTCACCACCTGCCACGTTGTCCGCAAAAATGTTTTCGGCGAAAGGTGAGTCGGAATTTATTATCTGCGACCCATATACGTACAAAAAGTTTATTTAATGCTTATTAATACCTTCTACAACAGCTCACTTTAGTCACCCTCGACTTAAATTGCACTCTGATGTGATATATAAATTGTAGCTTCAGCCGGCTCCTCCCTGCTGTCACAACCGAGCGCAGCGCTGCGCCGCCTCATCGGTTGCGGAGATGACAACGACGGCGTGTCGGCTTTCGAAGCACCCAACGTGGACATCGGGGCGCTGTTCCGAAGTCCAGTGCTCGGTTTTGTTCTGTCGCGAAGGGATCTACAAGCGCATCGTATGAAAATGGACGCCGCTGCAAGGATAAACACCGTGCGGCAATACGCTTTTGAGGTGTGTTTGTGTATACACATGGAATCATGAATAAAATAAATTCAATTTATTCAATAATAGTGAAACCTGTATCTTTGATAAATGATTATTTTTTCAAGGTTTTTTAATTTTCTGCTTTATATCAGGCTCTGAACTGGCTTCTGCGCTCGGCGACCCAACCGAACTGCGTCCACGATGTGATGTGGTGGTTCTGCGACACCCTGTCTCAGTTCGCTAGTGCTGCACCGCCAACATTTGTCTTTGAGGACAATAGAGAGGTATGAATTATTTTTTGAGATATAGTCTTAGCAAGTGTTGAATATTTTCTATGTCCTTGATCCTACCTCAAACATTCTTTTGTTATTGTTATTTGTTTCTG
The DNA here is from genome assembly GCA_029286605.1 of Sericinus montela. Lineage (NCBI taxonomy): Eukaryota > Metazoa > Arthropoda > Insecta > Lepidoptera > Papilionidae > Sericinus > Sericinus montela. The sequence goes on from JAGSMR010000009.1 coordinate 3,975,949, forward strand.
TATTTATTTTCATGTACCTACACATTAATTAATTTTTCTAAACATTTTGTTCTTTCTGCAATTTGTATAATAATAATCGTTTATGTGTTTTATCCTCAATAAGTTAATTTCTGTAATTCTTGTTAAGGAAATAAAGAAAACAAAAACATATAGAAATTTTCACAGTGGTAGAGCCACGCATCAGCTTTTGTTGTTGCATGAATGGGCCGGCTCGACCGGGGAAGTACCACGACCTCACAGAATACCGGCGTGAAGTAGAAGTCTAACAAACTTCTGCGTTTCGTCTGGTGAGTGCAGGTAACCGGAGGCTCACGCACCCCCTCCCTCAATTCTGAAGGGGGGGGGGGCACTCTAAGGGAGGCAACGCATCTGCAATCGCTCTGTTATTGCGGATGTTCATGGGCGGCGGTAATCACTTACCATCACGTGAGCCACCTGCTCGTTTGCCACTTGTGCACTGACATGTACGGCCCCGGGCAGACGGCTCACAGCTCGGGCGCGGAGCCGGCGGCGCGCGAGGCGGCGGCGCCGGCGTCCGCGTGCGCGCTCTGCCCGGGCGGGCGGTCGGTGCGCGGCGCGCGCGCGGCGCTGCACGCACTGCTGGGCTCGGTGGGCGCGCTGGCTCCCTCGCTGCAGCCCGCCAGCGCCGCCGGCCTGCAGGCCGTGCGCTGCTGGGCGCTGCAGTACTCGCCGCACGACCGCGCCTTCCTGCACAGGTGACCGCTGCCGCCCGCACGCGTTGCACCCCTGCCGGCGTGCCTACTTTCTTTCGTAAAGATATGGCTAAAGTTAATTATTCAAATCATTTACTTCATTTATCGAAATGAGAATATACATTCGTTTATCGATAGTAATTTTTAATATACAGCCGTTTCGTAATGGGATTCCTCTGACGAAAAATAAACTCCGTAGGTATCCTAATTTTTTGATTAATTTTTTTTTCTTAATAATATCCAAAATATATGGAAGAAGAAAAATAATATTAACAGAAAAAAATCATTAGCTATTTCTAGCATTAAGACAAAGTTTTGAATTAAAGCAACTGCATGACGAAGCCTGTTTATCACTCGGTGGTATTAATTAATTATAACTGACAAGTCTTAACAAGTGTTGCGAACCGTTCACGCTGCCCGGAGTAGATCGCAGGTGTTCAGCGTGATCAGCCGCATCCTGTCCCACGGCGAGGACGGAGCCTTTGACGAAGGCGTTATCGGTGGCATGCAGGAGAGCTTTCATAGCTACCATAACAAGGTATAGCGAGGTTAACCATGTCGCACTGACAGGTGACGTGACTAGACAATAAAGTTATGTCATGATTGATGTTAGATTTTCCTTATTTTTATTTGAATTGTTTAAGATTTATTTACATTGTAGTACAGAATTGTTTATCATAAAAATTGTGTTCGCTGAATTCTGTATTTAGATTTGCTGCTTGTCAAAAAAAAGAGTGGGATGAGGTGAGGGACAGAAAATAAGCTGACACGAATAAAAGTACCCTGTGATTCGTTGAGTTCAGACAAACTTCGCCTAGTACATAGTAGACATAAAAATCTGAATCTACTGTGACGAAACGTCTGGTATTGTCGTCTGGTGCTTGCGATCTTTTTTTCTGCTTTATTTGTTGCTGCTTTGCTGAAAGTTGTTAATATATTTCAAACCTACTTTAATCATCCAGTACGCGTGTTGCTATCCTTCGTAGTGAAGAAATAGTCGTTTTATTAGTTTGATAATTATTTTTTTAAGTTTATAATTATTTAGTTATAAGTTATAGGGGTTTAAAGTTTCCTTGTGTTGTGTATACCTATAAACAATACATAAGAAAACCGCTGTGACAACCATATTTCATTTACAGGAGCATTTCGTGTGGAAGTGTCCGGACGTGACACATTGGTGCGAAGTCACCGTATCCTCGCGGCAAGGCATGGCGGGAGCTTTAACCGACGGCAGCACCGAAACCTTCTGGGAGTCGGGCGATGAAGACCGCAATAAGGCCAAGTGGATCCAAGTCTCCTGTCCCAGCGGCAGTGTCGAGGAGAGACCGTACATCATATGCTTGCATGTGGACAACACTAGGGATTCAGTGGTGAGGATACGTATTAGACTCTATATATATAATATTCTCACGCTATTCACAGAGACAGTAGACAGAGGTATAGACAATTAGGTACTTTCGACCCACCTTCTACCGAAGACAGTTTGTGAGACAACATGACAAGAGGCCCTTGCCGTGTTTATGTCCAAGCCAACGATATAAACAGTATGTAGGTTTTTTTGAAAATACCTATTGGTACACTCTTTGGACTTTCTTGACTGGAATTACGATCACCCAACCACTCGGCTATCGTGAGTTTATTTCGATTATAGAGACCTAGGTGAAATAAATGAATAAATAGTAGCACGAATAACTATTTCTCTGTCATATTGACAGTTATAAAATTATTATTACTATTTAATTGCACTGGCTGTTATTGTATACGATCCGGTTTCAGAACAAGACGCTGCTGGTGTCGTTCCTATTCAGCAGTGGCTCCAACGAGATGATCTACATGCAAGACACGGAGGTTGACGTCAAGACCGCTTGTTGGCTTTGTTACACTCTACCGCGTGAGTCTTTACACTGTTTATTGTTTGTGTTACATCACTGTGAACTATTACATGTGTGTGTTACTTTCGTAAACGTTACCAAGCAATTTACCAAGCAAATTTTATTCCACTACGCTAAAGTACTGAACCGATTTTCAATAATGGATAATTCGCATGACTTAGCTATGTTACTTTTAATCTAACCCACATGTAGGTAAGCTACTGTGACAGAAGAAAAATTTTAGGAGTGTTGTATGCTCTGTTGCCCGTGTATAGCCAGGGTAGGATACTACCACGATATAAAATGAAATATTTTTTGCATTTTGCTCAACCGAGGGTATTAAAGTCAATACAGTATGCAGAGAGGTCGTATGATTTTAATTTTTGCCTGTACTGTTTTAAGAGTATGGTGAGATAAAAGTTTTTTATTCTTGTCTATGCGCCTTGAATATTAATCAATATCCAATCGTCTACAACCATCTTTTGAAGTAGTCCATCTGCTGCTTATCTCGTTTGACTTTACTCTCATAAAATAAATAATAAATTTAAATCCTGGTTTTCAGTCTAAGAGTTGTCAAGGACAGTACTGGTACCAACTGTTTCGCTTTAAACCAGAGTTATTGCGGGTTTTGCTATTCTATTCCATCTTAGTTTTTTGGGAGTAAAAACGAATCTGTAACTTTCTTCTTTTGAAATGGTTTGCAGGTCTTATCATGACTATAACCCCTTCTTATTAGCTCAAACTATTAAAAACTAATGCAGTTGCATGTAAAATCCGAACCTGGTGTGTGAGTACTGTACGTCGTGTGCATGCGCACGCGGCCGGTGAGGCGGCACGCACAGTACAGTGCGGCGTGGCTTGTGCGCAGGCGTGCCGGGCGCGGCGACGCGCGTGCGGTGCGAGCTGCGCGGGCCGGAGGCGGCGGTGCGCGTGCGGCAGGTGCGCGTGCTGGGCGCGCCCGCGCCGCAGCCGCGCGCGCATGCGCCCGCGCACGCGCTGCAGCCGCTCGTCGAGCACGACACCCTGCGCGTCTTCCGACTGCTCACCTCGCAGGTACTACTGCGCGCGCATACACTAAATGTATATACATGTATACGTACACAGATAAGGACAACATCGCGCATTGCTCTCATACCATAGTTAGTAGCTAGAGCACGCCTGGAATGGAATCAGAAACAACGAAGCTACCACAAGCAACTAGACCCGAGGAAATATAGAAAGAGTGCTTTTCTACATTGATTGTCCGAAGTGATTCGACTGTTATTATGCGGTGCGAAGAACAACAACGTACAATGTGTCAATGTTCTCATTTTATTACAAAATCATTTCATTTATAAAGTATACCTTTACCATCCCCATCCCCAATGCTATAGCAAGGGAGATACAGACAATTAAGTTCTTTCGATCCAACTTTCACCGAATACATTTTTGGGCAAGGTGACAAGTGGTTCAACTTAAGTCTTATATAAGTTTTGAAAAAAAAAAACCTCATGACTGCGAGCCCGGAAATCGAACTTGGATCTCTCGAATCCAATTCCGATCACCTAACGATTCATCTATCGTGACTAGCATTGTAAATTTAATCTCTTTTCTCTTTATTTTATATTTTTTTTATTTTATCATAAATCAAAATGAATAATATGATTTGAATTTATTTATTCCAGGTGTTTGGAAAATTGCTGGAGTGGGAAAATAATAGCACCGAAAGCAACGATGGCACCGTGGTCGTGGAAGACAGTACGGCGGACGACAGCGACCTGCGGGAACACGTGGTCGGCATTCTCTTCGCCGGACACAAACTGACTTCCCTGCAGAGGCAGGTGAGTTCACGTTAGCAACAAAGACAACTATATAACTTTTACTTATTTAAACATAGCTATTTATAAAAAGTAAATGTTAGAGCCAACACATATCCTGTCCAAATGCCTTATGGCGCATTTTCTTAAACGCATTAAATAATTAAAAAATAATTCTAATAATTCTCAGGCAGATTTTTAATATTGTTTCCCTTCCGCTTCTGGGTCACCATGAAGTATCGTATTAGAAAATTTTATATCGAATTACTGTATTCAGTGGTTCGTATAAGGGTACCTAGTTCGGTTCATGTATTTTACTTCCTGCTGCTGTTGTAATAATACTTTTAGTATGGATAATAAATGTATTAATGTTTGTATACATATGCTACAGTTTCAATATAAAATTCTTAGGGGCTTTTTTTACTGAAGTTCGTTACAATCATATTTAATGACATTATCCAACAAATGTTGAAATGATTAACGCATTCCGGATCGTGTGATGATCAGGTGATGTCGCACATCGTGTGCGCGATCCGGTGCGAGGCGACGCGCGTGCGCGACGACTGGGAGACGGTGCAGCTGTGCGCGGAGGTGCCGCCGCCCCCGCCGCCTCCGCACCCGCCGCAGGACAACTACTGCTTCGAAATGCTCTCTCTAGTACGTTCTCTACTAGTCCACCCAAAGACTTGACATGTGCCAATACTGAGGCACTGTTAAATTAAATAAACGAAATCCTTTTTTTTTAAAGATAAATAAATAACGTTTTAAATTAAAGTAATTCAACTGCAAGTTTATTGTACAATGGCCTTAATTCAAATAAACATGGCTAAATGTGATATTTGATTTGTACGTTGCTTGCCTTCGCCATCAGTTGCTGGCTCTGAGTGGGAGCGCCGTGGGCCGCGCGCACCTCGCGCAGCGCACCGAGCTGCTCGCCGACCTGCTCGCGCTGCTCCACACCGGCAGTGAACGTGTGCAGCGGCAGGTGGGGGCTACAGCTCTATTGTCACTGACATAACGTCAGTTAGGGTTGCCATCAGTACTTTGTAATACGTACTTTAGTATTGTACGTTATTTTAGGTAATTGTACTTTATACTTTATGAGAATAATAATAAAAAAAATACATGAATATATTTTATTTTGCATGGTTTGATTTCTTTGGAATTTTGGAAAGTTTAGTCATGTTTTTTTCTTTTAACGAAATTTATCGATTGGTGCCGAATCGATGTCAATTCGATCCCACTCGCCAGCGTCAAATGTCAAACATACATTTAAAAATTGAGCAATAAAAAATATGTTTTCAAATTTGATAAATATATGAATGATATGAAGAAAAACACATTATTCTGTATTTTGATAATATGTACTTTTTTCGTTACCAATACTAACCAATTTACTTTATCTGTAAAAAATGGTGGCAACCCCATTCACAGTACTTTTTTAAGATTTTGATACGCTTATGATCTTGTTACAAAAAAAAGTAAGGGTTACTATGAAACAATACAACATTTTGGTATCTGTTACAGGTTATATCGCTACTGCGTCGCATGCTCTCTGAAATACCGCCACAGAGGGTTCTAATGGCTATTAACTATGGGATTGAGTTGAGCGCCAGGTGAGTTACCCGTTATTACATAGAAATATATTATTGCTAGCATTCTTTTTATCATTATTTCTGCATTTTCCTCGGCCATATTGAGCGCTTACACTGATCAAAAATTCAGAGTGCCTTAATCGCATGTAGACAATGGCACGGAAACGCTATTGCGCACGTCCAATACTTCACAGGTGCCTTCAGCCATATGTTTTGAGTAGGAGAGAAAGTGAGAGCGTATACTCTCCCTCTTCTCATTGTGAAATGCATCTAACCACTTTTTTCATATAGTCCAATGGCGCGGCTTCCGCTAGATTTTTGAAATTTGATATTAGGGAAAATGACTGTGCAATGACTCCTTTTTCGTGATGATTATTCTCAGACTGTAGAAGATGTAAAAATGCATCCTAAGTGGTCCACATCGGAGCCGCCCCTTTGGACCATGCATTGCTGCTAAACAAGCTCGCGCAGTAGCCTCCATTTGCTTCAGTATAGGTGCCCAAATCATGGCCACGATTACTATTGAACTGAATATATTTTTGTATACTGGCATGTTTTAACAAGTGTCTCAATAAGAGTGCTATCTGCATTAGAATTCATTAAATGTATTACGAGTCCGTTTGGCTGCCTTATTCAACCGATTTGCTTAATTCTCTTTTAAATTAAATGTATTGATGTACAGATATGTCATCAAGCTTTGAAAATCGCGTAACTATCAACCTTCTTAACTTAAAGGGCATATGTGATTTCTTTCTATTGGATCGGGCCCGCAATTATACTACAGTTCGGACACAAGCATAGTAGCTTAGTTGAAGTAGTTAACATAAACACTTGTAAGGTACATTTAGAAAGAGTAAACATGTATAATAACATTTAGATGGTCTTTTTCAAATTCTGATAAGGAATAATTAAATGTCAAGTAGTTGATACTTCAGTATTCTAGATATTGCTTCAAAAAGAGTGTTGAATTTTGCGTTTGAAGTAAATTAATGCTTTCTTTCTTATACTATTTTATTTCTTAGTTAAATTAACGTTAAATGAGCTTACTACGATGCAAGTATCAGAAATTGTTTCTAGTCTTTTCGAATAAACTCGGTATTTCAGAAAACCCCAGAGATTGAAAATGCACAGCGATAAATCTTTCGATCAAGTGCAAGGTGAAAGCCGCGATGGCCCGTTGACATTTGAACTTTGATCAGTGAACCGATACTGCAACGTATGGGGATTGTTTTTTTCGTCTTACCTACCTTTTTACCATTCTGTATTATGTTCATCCTGAAGAATGACGTTTAATTATCATGTTCCTTTATTAAATACCCACTTTTAGAGTAATTTTCAAAAAAGTAACAATCGCGTCGCTCGTGGTTTAGCCTCCCCGTCGCCGCCGAACAAAATTATACCCGGCAGGGGCTCGTTGTGATTTTTAATAATCGAAACAATCACTGCCATCAATGTTTGAAATTTATAAAATGCCACTTTCGCGAAAAAACTCAATTTCAAAGTCGAACAAAATTATACAGAAACATTTCAGAGTGCTCTCTTATTGAGACACACATTTTTTATGAACTTTGCTCATTTATACCTCACAAATGCTCTTTTGAAATGCACAAGACAGATTTTAATTATTTTAGTTCAACTGACATGGATGATTGCGAGATGTCACACTTGGGTTATTCCAGCCTTCAATACGGGCACGTAGTAACACATTTCTATATTATATTTATTCTGTGTTATAATTCATTTAAAAAGATATATTTTTAAAACTTCATGTAGTGTACTAATAAGATTTAAATTTTCAGGGTTACAATCTTAGACTACCTGGTATCTTACCTGGCTAAGGCGATCACTGTGCAAGTGAAGGTAAAGGGGTCGGGTGCGCCGACGCCGGGGTCGGTTACTATGGGAGCTAGTGTGGCTCCGGCTTTCCCTGCCACGTGGTTCATGAGGGGTGAAACTACAAAGAAACATGCGCAATTGGTGGCTAAATTGCTCTCGGATATGTGTGAAGTAAGTTTTAACTACAAACTGAAGTTAGCGTAACATAAAAAAGCATGTTGGAAAAAAATATCTTTATACATTTGACTTATAATTATGTTTTTTTTAACAAGGCAGTTGAAATAATGAAAATTAATGAAACTAAAAGTTAAAATAATGAAATCATATTTGTGCATTTTTCCTTCTAACCAAAAATTCCTCGAAGTAGAAAGAGTTTAGAAAATGTTAAAGGAAAATAATCAAATACTGGAATCACATAAATTTTTAACCATGTACCATGCAATATTTTTTGCATTTTTTAATGTGAAATTCCATCAAAATCTCATCGATATACTTCGTTACTTACACTAACACCTGGGAATTAGGTGATTGCTCAAGATATTTCTAGAAAAAAAATATATAAAAAAACATTGACTTTTGGTCAGGGGAAGGGCATACCTAAGTCGATTCTTTCATCTGTTCCACCTCCGCTAGAGGAAACTCACTACGAAACGGTGGTAGATAAAAAATAACTATCGATAAACTAATGTATATCCTTGTTTCGTTGATTTGCCGTCATTGTGATTGAACCGATTGCGGTGCGCAGGGGCGCGTGATGGCGGCGTGGAGCAAAGAGAGCAGCCTGACGCTGGCCACGTACGTGTCGCGCGTGGCGCACATGAGCGACGCGGAACGACGGCCCGAGCGCTGCGTCGCCTCGCCCACCATCTGGATGGCGCTCGCGGCCCTCTGCGTCTGCGATCAGACCTACATCGACCTGTGAGCCTCCCCGCACACTTCATTAATAATGTCCTAAACACGCTTGTTGTATTGTTATTTGTACTTTGTATTTATGGACTATTACAAATTTTTAAGATTTTTGGTATTGGGTAAAATTTTATTCAATCAATCGTGTTTGTACACTCCGCAAAGTAAGTAGCATAAGCACTTGTGTTATGCAATCAGAAATAATAAAGGTACCACAAACATGCAGACCCGAGAAAATGTTGTTGGTTTTCTACGTTACCCCGATGTGGAACCCGGGAGCTAACGACACAGTGAGAATCGGTGTTCACGCTACTCGTTCATCGCAAGCCGCCAACTCACATCACGCCATGCGGGCAAAGTGTAGAGCGGACTTTATGGTCGGTTGTACACTCGCCGCAGGCTGAACAACGCGGCGGCGTGCGAGGTGCGCCGCGAGCCGGAGGCGCGTCCGTTCTGCGCGAACCACGACGACGGCAGCACCGTCGCGGTGGTCGACTGCCGCTCGTGCGGCCCGCTCTGCGCGGAGTGCGACCGCTTCCTGCACCTCAACCGCTCCGCCAGGATGCACCACCGCCAGGTACCGCCACCCGCCTCGCTCATTTGTTGCTGTGGCCCCAGGTCTGAACCTCTGTTTTAGGTTTCTAAGACAAGCACCCGGACCATTAGGCTACAGCTAATTTTGTGCGTATGATTTAATGGATTTTATATTATGAATACAGTGTATTTAATTTTTATATATATATATATATATATATATATATATATATATATATATATATATATATATATATATATATATATATATATATATATATATATATATATATATATATATATATATATATATATATATATATATATATATATATATATATATATATATATATATATATATATATATATATATATATATATATATATATATTAATCTATTCTACAATCCCCAAATTCTTCAGTTAAAATTATATTTAATACTAAGTTATACTTAATACTACTTACTAATAAAGATACTTTGTTGGGTGATTCTAGGATAGCTAGTAAATACTTAAGACGGACTATAATATTATTACAGTATAATATTACTAAAGTATAATATTGTTTGTCCGTGTGGTAACGGCGTAAGAATATTGCCACTCTCTTCCCGTGTATGTCGGAAGAGGTGACTAAGGGAAACAGCCTTAAACATCGTTATGGCAACTGATAGATGGCGTGATAATCATCTCTAAAAATATCAGACCAAAATTATCAGATCGAAGATGGGCAGCAGCGTCTGAGATGAGGGTGGTCTGGTACTGCGATCGCCAACTCGTTTGCCAAGCGTGGAGATTATGGCAACTCCTTCCTATGAGAGAGGTCTATGTCCTGTAGTGAACTTTAACAGGCTGATATGTATGTAAAATATTACTGTAGTATAGTTTTTGTGTTTATAAATAAAAAGACGTGTTTCTTATATCGTTAAATTAATAAACGTCTTTCAAACTTTTCTATTACATTTAAAAGTAAACTATAAATGAGAGTAGTTTTCGTGTATACATGTGAATATAAAAATATTTTGTTGTCACGTATCACGTATGGAATATATCACATATGAACACAGCATATTTTATGTAAAACGTAATGAATTATCTCTTAAAACAATTTATTACAGATATGTAAGGAAGAAGAGAGCTCCATCCGTATCGACATCCACGAGGGTTGCGGCCGAGCTAAACTGTTCTGGCTCCTGTTGCTTGTCGACCGTCGGACCCTGAAGGGTTTAGTAGAATTCAGGAGTTTGGATGCAGTTTGTGACCCAACTGGTGCGTGGGCTGCCGAGGGTACCTCCACTGGACTCGGAGGCTTGGCGGGCACGTGCCGATTCTGTGGCACTCGCAGCACCTCCGGACTTCTCGCCATCGGGAATGTGTGCGCTGATGAACAATGCCAGGTAAGTCAATAGCGAGTCTTAGATAAGCTACTCACTCTAAAGAAGACTTCGTACCTCATTCTATCGCGTGGATGCTATTCTTGCTCTGTGTTCTTAGTTAAAACAATAAGATCATTGTAACTTAGTCTCTCTGACGTTAGCGACAAATCTCCATTTATAATCCTACGCACTAGCAATAAGATAACCGATAAGCGATTGATGTGTGACATATCTTGTATATAACATATCTTGTTGTTTTGAAAACAACTCATCAGATTCATTCTTCCTCTTGGGGATCCATCTCGAATCTCCTTATTTCAATTCCGGAAACGTAAACATTGGGCTAAATTAGATAACATCTTTACGCATAGTCCCTGACGTCAGCCAACTGTCGCACGACTCTAGATATCTCTTCAAAGAAGCCAAGGAAGAGAAATTCATGTTGTATCAGATTTGAATGAGATTCAAGCAATTGTATTGAGTTGAGGCGCGGGTGTGGTGGCGTGGTGCAGGAGCACGGCCGCGAGGCGTGCGGGCACGTGCTGGCGTGCGGGCACGCGTGCGGCGGCGTGCGCGGCGAGCGCGCCTGCCTGCCCTGCCTGCAGGGCTGCGCGGCCGGCGCGGACGGCGCGCCGCTGCGCCAGGACGCGGACGACATGTGCATGATCTGCTTCACGGACCCGCTGCAGGCCGCGCCCGCGATACAGGTAGCGACGCACCGGCACTGTTCTGACACCCCCCTGCATGACAGACGAACCCTGAAGGGGTTAGCAGAATTCGGAAGTTTGGTTACAGTTTGCGACACAATTGATCTGTGGGCGGGAGAAGAGACTTTTGTGTAAAGGGCAATGTATCTTGCTTAGGGCTTTCTTTTAACATAATCGTCTAAGAAACGAGCTTAAAAGTCCATTTGGCGGTAAGTGGTTATTGTACTGTGGATATCTGCATTTCAAAAGAAGGTTACAGATGACTTTTCACTGTCACACACTGATGAATTTACACAGCTTCTGATTACACTAGTTTACATATAGAAAAGTTTATGTCATAAAACCGGAACAGTAGTCATACTGTTCTTTGGTAGTAACAGGTTAGAGAGGGGTTCTATCCCTGGCGACCTATGCATGAGAGTTTGTCAATGGTCTTTTTTGTTAGAAATCAGTATCCAAACATAATCAGTATACGTTTCCGAACTCTTGGAATTCATTTGTACGATTATTTATTAATAGTATTTTCATTGATTTCAGCTAACGTGCGGGCACGTGTTCCACTTGCACTGCTGCAAGAAAGTCCTTGCCAGCAAGTGGATTGGACCTAGGATTACCTTCTCCTTCTCTCAATGCCCGATATGCAAGGTCGGTACCTTTGTTTTTTTGTAAAACCAATTGTTTTTTTATATTCAGTAAAATTCATTGTAGTATATATTTATTTATTTTTTATTGAACATTACCATAATGTAAGATCAAAAAGCGGATATAATGCTAAGAGCATTCTCTACCTGTCAACCTTAGGGAGTGAAAAAACGTTGAAGGCGGTTATGTATAATAAAAAAAAATATATTGTGTAAAAATATAACGCTATATTAATATCTATATTTACAAGCGCAATACCTACATTCACATAAATACATATATACATACACACATACATAAATACACACACAGACATGTATATATACAACATATACATACACAAACAAATACAAATATACAAAAAATAAATATATAACTACGAAACAAAAGATTGTAATTAAGATGTTGATGATGACGACAGATCAGGAATTTTAAAATTTTGCAGAAAATGAGCCTTAATGTTCTTTTTAAATTTGGTTTTATTGCAGGGCTGTCTTAACTTTTCTGGCAGGGCACTTAACTTTTCTGCATATATCAACCAGTTCTAATTGCTGAAATACAAATTAAATGCCTATATACTTCATAGATTGATAATATGGAGGTTAAACTGACTAATTATATATGAAGTAGCTGCCTCATGCGTGGTATAAATACTAGATGGCGTTAGCGAAAGAATCAAGTTACTCCTTTCCACCTTCAGGAGGACATCAATCATTGGACTCTGGAGGAGCTGCTCGCGCCGATCCGTCTTCTCCGCGAGGAGGTTCGTCGCAAGGCGCTCATGCGTCTGCAGTACGAGGGCATCGCTGACGTACAGAGCCGCGCTGCCGACGATCCCGCCACTTACGCGATGGAGCGCTACGCGTACTATGTCTGTCACAAGTGCGGCAAGGTATTTTATTGTAATTGTTGGTATTTGCATTTGCAAGGTATTTTATTATACATATAATCACGCCTCTTTCCCGTAGGGGTAGGCAGAGACCACTTCTTTCCACTTGTTTCCACATGAATATTGATAATTTGAAATGCTAGCGAGGCGGTGGCTCTACTATGTGATTAATATAATGAGAATCTTAGGATTACTTATTTAATAGCCTGTTACAGTCGACTGCATAACTTGAGCCGCTTCCTTAAGCTAGCTCCGCCATCATCGCTCCTGATTAATGGTCGCACAACTATGTGACCTAGAGCCCCATAGAATCCGTCCCTTATCGGTCTGCGTACACAACTCACTGATACCGCCGCGCACCATTCGAAGTCGGTTTATCAGTTGTGACGTCACAACATGGCGTGCACTGTGACGTCACGAGGCGCCGGACCCGGACGCTAAGCGGCGGTGGCGCGGTCGTTGGCAGGCGTACTTCGGCGGGCTGGCGCGCTGCGAGGCGGAGAACGGCGGGCGCTGGGAGGCGGAGGAGCTGGTGTGCGGCGCGTGCAGCGACGTGGCCGGCGCGCGCGTCTGCCCCAAGCACGGCGCGGACTTCCTCGAGTACAAGTGCAGATACTGCTGCTCGGTCAGTGTCCGTCCCGCATGCACGCGCGTACGCACTCGCACACGCGCACGCACGTGCACACGTACGTGCATACGCACACGCACAAACACCATGCATACTACTACCCACCCAGTATCAAGACCAACGTAACGTAACGTAAACTGGCTACTCAGTGTCAAACTTCCAAGGTGGTGGGGGCAACACAGTCCTCGACTACTATAACTGTTATTGTACATTCAAATATTATAAGTTACATTTGTTTTACTTTCAAATAAAAATTATTATTATTATTAGAAATTTCCTTATATTTTTTTCTTCAAGTCACGATAGCCGAGTGGTTCGATCCCCAGGTGACAGGCTCGTACCAATGGGTATTTCAAAAACTTACGTACGAATTATATCATTGACTTGTACATAAAGACGACGACGAGCTCACCACCTGTCACGTTGTCCTTAAAAATATCTTCGGTGGAAGGTGGGTCGATGAGACTTAATTGTCTAGACTAGACCCCTGTCTAATCCCTGTATTGGGAATTGCGTGAAGATATTTATTTTTTTATTTTAAAATTTTCTTACTTATCGCTATACCTTTGGAAACATAGTTAATAGTTTGACAGTGATTATGCGCCGCGAATCAGTAACGTCAAGGTAATTATGACTACATCTTATACATATATAATGAGCATAGAAAATTTGTTGTAAATAAAAATTTTTGTAAACTTTTACAAAAGAGATTCTGGTTTGAGACTTATGTGTGTCCTTAATTGTTCTCATTATTATTACAAATACATCGCAGTAACTTCATGTTAACACCAATGCCGATACATAAGTTTATTGTGAAGGGCTAGGACATATAACAAGTTGCATCAGATGCCGGTTGTGATAGTATTCCAGTTTATAAATTCCTACTGAACGATCAATTGAATGTAAACACAAACGGTTACAGGTGGCAGTGTTCTTCTGCTTCGGCACGTCGCACTTCTGCAACGCTTGCCACGACGACTTCCAGCGCGTCACCAACATCCCCAGGCACCTGCTGCCCCAGTGCCCCGCTGGTAAATACATTTGAATGAATGAATGAATGTAAAGTTTATTTGCTAAAAAATATTGACGCGGAAGCAAAAAAAAACTTAATACCTAATACCTTAAATCACAATAACTTAATTTGTACACTTACACGTGCCCACACGTATGCTTAGGTAGATGAGGTCATGATAGAGTTTGATTCTAATCATAAAACATATAAATGTGTATTAACTACAGTCGTATCTGTCCGGAAAAACCGCTGACGGTATTACATTCCATAAAGTGCAAGTGCGTGGCAGAAATTCCGCGAAAAACGCACTGTAGTGGAATGACGGTTATTGGCTATCTTCGTCTTACACGCTCTCCCTCTCTGTCTATCGCATTTCATATGAGTGCTTGTCTCTTGACCAGCTCAGTATCTGTCTGCTTCATTGTTTTGATATTTATTTCAAGAATCGAATCTCTATATACTCGTACTTTCCAAACCACTTATAGTTCTGGTTTCGCTTATACATTCAATCTATCAGTGCGTAAAAATAAAGTTTTCTTTCGTGTTAAAGAATTATGCTATAATTAAATATGCTTGTGACAGTAAACTTGTTAGATTATTAGTGTGAGCAAGTTTTGTTTGATATTCATTTCAATAACAATCATAATTAAATATAAATATAAATGATAATAGAAATCAGTACATCTTCTCATGGTGACACGCATGCTCATTCCTCAGGACCAAAAGGTGAACAGCTTCCTGGTTCTTCGGAGGAGTGTCCCCTCCATGTACAACATCCCCCCACTGGCGAGGAGTTCGCACTTGGCTGCGGGGTTTGCAGACACGCACAAGCCTTTTAATTATCTTCAGCGAGCCTCTTTTCCTTTGGAAACTAAATTAGAAAAATTATATGAATGTTTTGAATATTATTTATTATTAAAATTGTTTACTGTATGTCATCTAAGGACAACCTGCTTTATACGTTGTATTTATTATAAACTGAGTCAGAATTATCACTAGTATTGAATCAATAGACTTCAGTGCTTTATACACGAGTATTTCTTTGTTGATTCGACTACACTTTCTTCTTTATGTTTGTAAAATAATTAAAATTCAAATACTCAGATTTTCTCAAATACTCGGTTTTGTAAAATGAAATAGAAGAACAGTAATGTTCACAACTTATTTTAGAAATGTCCTATCGATTGTTTCCTATCGTCTAAACAATATTTTTGTAAATGTACATTTTAGTATCATATATAGGTACTTATATTTGATAATTTTACCACGTCCCACTGGACAGATTAGACTTTTCTAACTCAATAGAATTTCCATGGAGACTATAGCGTTAAGTTTTCGTAAATTTGTTATCCCATATTATTGTTTCAGCTGTTAATATTAATAGTTACTAGCCAATGTATTTTAGTAAAACATTACATTAAGAAGCTATTAATATATTTATCAGTAACGTCCAATTTGCTCTTGACCGGTTGCAGTAAAGGTTTCTGTTTACTTCTTAAATATTTCTCAGCACGGAATTGACAACTACAATCTATACAAACATAAAAGCGAAAGCTTTTCAATCTGTCTATTTATAGGAATTTCACGACTAAACCGCTGAACGGGTAAAGAGGAGGGAGGAGGGGGGATGTTAGAATGGTACTGATAGAAAGCCAAACCAACGAAGTCGCTTAATGCTAGTGAGTCATAGAACTAGTGACATCTATAACTAGTGAGTTATAAACTGTAATGATATTGGACTGTTGATACATTAATTCGTCCTGTTGCATTTCTCAACAGTATTATTAAGACATGGAATCGTTTTGTCTGTTCAAATATTACCCGATTGGTGGTTTACAACTTAGTTTAAGAAATGTTTTAATTAACTATAGATATATAATGTAATGTAAGTTAATATTTTCGTGAGTGTTTTACTCATTTGAAATTCCAACAAGTGATGTTCGCATTGGGTCTAGAACGCGACGGATATGCACGATTCCGCTCGTAAAGCGACGTCGACGATTAGATAAGAATATTTTGAGACTGTTAGTGGCGTAATGACGAAAAAGGATATAAAATCGCAAAATTTTAAATATTTTTTAAGGTGCGCGTCGTCCAAATGAGACAGGCGTCGGAAGAGGCAATCGAAAGAGAAATTCTATTCACATATTAAATGCCTGCTTTACACGAACTCTGGCTTGATTCACACATTTAAAAAGAGTGCTATGCTGGAAGCATATTGAAAAAATTACGAGGAAAAGACACGATTAAAACGACATTTAAAAAAAGTCTAGTAAAATTATTATAATATTAAATAAAATTATATACGTATATGTGTATGGTTTACGAAGATTTTAAGTGGAAGGTTTTTCGGAGCGAAATGAAAACTTGTTAACGTTAGTGTAAGATGCAAGGCAGCTTTAATTGCTAACCATGACTGATAAAAGATTAACGAGAACATGATTAGGGTGATTATGCTATTTAATGGAGGCGAGGTCTCATTCTTTAATGGCGGTTTTTCTCGTTCAGTGCAGGATTCCATCAGGCTCTTGAGTTAATGTAAATGCTCTGTATGGATTTAATATAATTCTCGGCATAAACATGTCGCATTTTAAACGTCTAGATGTTCTATTTACTCTGTATGTTACATGTGTCTAGGGAAATTAAGTAACCTAACCAGATTTTACCATCCTACTTTATACTGTTTTTCCTCTCTAACATTTTTTTTTCTATTATAATCTGTGTGTGTATGTGTGTGTGTGTGTATGTATAGTGAATTTCGAACCATGGTGATAAAAATGTAAGCGAGGGGATTATTGACCCAACCATATTTACTGCAATGATGAGAAAGATAACACCAAATACTTATGGATAAAATAATTTGTTATGAATAACCAAAAATAAGTTAGTAAGTAACTGCAAAATCGTCCACATACAAATCTTCAGAACAAACATTTATTTCTGCATGTTAGTTGATCCATAGTCCATCCATTATATTTATTAGAAGTTATTTTTTATATTTGAATTCTTGATATGATTGATTGTTTGTCCATCATCATCATCAAAATGACCCTTACGAAAGGTTTACGGAAGGATTGGCGATCCCGGCACCAGACACATCGGACCGAAGCAGCTGCTGCCCGTCTCCGGTCTGCTCAATTCGGTTTTGGTACATTTCGAGATGGCGGGATGATGAATTGTAACCATACGGTGGTATAAATGATATTTGTCGATATTAAAACTTTATTTTGAGAAATTAAATTTATTTTTTATAATCAATTATAATAAAATTACGATAAAAAATATTTACAATACTTATTTACTAAAACTATGATAATCGTAGAATAAACATCATTTGGAATTATGATTTGGAAAGATTTAAATTGGATTTAAGATTAATATTTTTTTTAGCTCTGCACTAATTAAAAAAAAGAGAAACTAAATATGTTTCATAAGTTATCCATTACGTCTTTTAATTTAATATTTCTCATTACCTCATAAAACAATATTATTTTAAAACAAGGAACTGCACGTTACGAGAAATCGTCTTATTTTAAGATATCAATAAATTGAGTTTGTTTGCTTTTTTATGACAATGGTTCGAATTCAACTATAGCATAACGTACTATGCGTGTCCAACAAGAAAAGGAATGTTCATGACCTTTAACTGTTCTCTAGCAGCTTTAAAGTACGGTTAACAAGAAAAAGTATTACTAACTCCGCTAAAATCAAATACTGTTTATGTAAGCTAAGTTGCTAGAGCCGGTAGAAAGTCGCTTAGTGATTCTGACCATATTTTTTTATTAAAACTAAAATATTAATACATCTAAACTCTATCCATTGACAACGTTAATCAATAAAATCATCTGACACTGTCCAAGACAGTTTTCCGCTAATCTGTTGCCAAGCGTAGCTATAGCAAATCGTATGGGCGAGGCAGCCTGTCCACTAATGTGTTTTGAATTTTAAGAAACGTGATTCGAAATATAAACTACTTTAATTAGTACTTCAAAAGGTATCAAATAAGTCGCTGATTAATTTTTGTCGACAAAACTTGTTCTTGTCGTTAAGCTAGAAGCAAAACACACAATTTCTACGGACAAAGTTGCTAGATTGTTAGGTATACCCTCTTATTCCGAATGAGTCACTAACTCTGTCATAAAAAGTGATGGTTTCAGTCATTCCTATTGTTATTTGGATAGCATTGTGGGACATTCGTACGTGAAGAAACAAACGTGTAAAATACACACAATGACACGCTAGTACACATTCACACGTCGACGCATACACACGTACATTATATACGATCCCTAAGGAGGGATTATGTACGATCCCTAAGGAGGGATCGTATATTAGGTACGTATGCATGCGTACGTATCTGCATACGTACGGGTGCGTAGTTATCACGCGCCACACAATACATTTTATGAGATTTAAGTACAATTCTCCCCTAAATTACGACCTAAACTATATTATGGATCATGAGTTGCTGCCATTTCATATGATTTTTTTTTATATTGAACTTTTAAAGCTGCGTGTAACGGACTTCCTTTTTCTCTATTAATTCTTTCTCTTTAATTTATCTATGTGCAATTTAGACAAACTATGGTTACTATGCATATATATTAGTAGTCGTCCAATATAATAAGTGTAATAGATGTACGATAAATGTTGTTGCCTAAATGTATCACCAGCGTAAACTAACTCACCGGGAGTCTTTATTTTGGCCTACAAACAGTTAACGTTATGAAATATTTCAATGCATTAAAAATTGTTTTTTTGTTTTGTAACTGGCGACGGAACCGTTTCTTTGACACGCGGTTTCTTTTTTGACAATACAGATTTTATTGGGCACATAAAGTAATAATAATATTACAATTCATTCAAAATTAATTGGAGACACATAAAAAAAAAAAAAATAATCCAATAACCGTGAAACTCATGTGAACTTATTATGTCATGACAGATATGAACTTATTATTATGATCCTTTCTATTTTAATGTACATTAGCCATGAATAACATACCAGATCTCAGTCAAAATAATAGGTTCTTGAACTTTGTTAGAATTTATTTAATACCAATACATACAAATAATTTAATAATTATTTTTTATTTCAGCATTTTTGTTACACTTTTAACAGAAAATCAATCCGTCGCCATTGGTCTTGATTTTTTCATTCTGCAAACCTTTTGAGATTTTATTAGACTTTCTAACTAATGATTTCTTCATTTATAGTTTATTGATAATTATAAAAGTTAATGCCTTGTATTCTTTTTCATTTTTAATATTGCTAAGATATGTTTTGCGTTTCTACTCGATGGCGTTTTAGGATAAGGATGCTATTTAGGCTATTGTAAAATTCTTTTTAAAATTATTATTATCGGTGGTACATAAAAGTAATCTCTTAATCTTGTTATGTCGATGTCAAGAAAATGTGATCCTGCCAACAATGCGAAACCTGTTCAATGCGAATCCTTCCCTTGCACGCCTCCTGAGTACTTACACTGGTTTTATGTTAATGAAATTATGTTAAATTGTCGACAATTCTACTAAAAGTTTTTTTACTTCATTCAGTAAAATTTGATTAAACATAATATTTTATGTTACCAGGTATTTTCAATAAAGCTTTCATAACCTGATATGTTTTTAATTGTTTTGGAACCTTCGATACTAAAGCAGCTAATGAAGTGGACATGTAAGTACATTAATATTTTTTAATTTGGTTAAGTATTGTGTTGGGCTTTTATAAAAAAATATCTTCACGCCATTCCCAATACATGGAGGGGTAGACTTCCACCGAAAATATTTTGGGACATTTGGGCTTTTAAATTATTAAAATTTTCGTGAAACATTATTAATCAAATAATGAAAAACGGCTAAACTCATTTTCTAATAATCGTAGTAACCGACTAGTTTCGGACTTATCAGGGTGAGTATGAGTGAGTGCGAGGCGGGACGCGACCGCAACTCATTCCACTCTACACCGATTATTATAACGTGAGTTTAGCCGTTATTAATTATTTGTAACTAGACAAAGATTTGTCACTTGGCTTTAATAAACAGCACTTTATTAATAATAAATAGCATTTTGTTATTTATTTATGTTTATAAATTTTAGCACAAGAGATCTTGAAAAATTTTGTAATGAAAATTAATATTGAAAAGTAGTAGTTAGTAGATATTTTGTGTATAATATCGGTGTATGAATGTACTTAGCCTTTCTTCTGATGGGTGTTGTAAAGAACGAATATGTTGAAAGCCTTCTGAAAGGCATTCTGAATAGGCTGGCGAGATAACCGTCTCTAAAAATACTCGATCAAGTTGAAGATGTATGATACGACACCTGGAACTGGACCGCCGATCCGCTTGCCAAGCGTGGTGATTATGTTAAACCCTTCTTTATGGGAGAGCTAACGCCCTATAGTGCACTTATGCGGGTGTACCTGGTCTACGTGTATTGTGTCTTTCATCTGAAGGTCTAAAATCATGTGTACAGTTAGTGATCACATATGTACACAGATGTAAATTAAATAAATTATTACAGGGATGATTTCCATTATGATGAAGAATGTTTTTCTTATTATGGTGAAGAATGATATTGACATTTCATTTATTTATTTAATTTCATTCATGTACACACAATATAAACTAATCACGAAAAACAAACAAACTAAATATGCGTACAAAGGCACAGCTTATTTCAAATTGAAATTTCTTCCAGAGGACTGTTACTGGAAAACTTATAATTCATTATGACATGTACGAGTACTCACGTAAATAGAAATGTTTTGTTATTTTAATAGCCCCTAATCATATAATTGTAACAATTCGTAAAATATTGTATCGCGTTGAGTAACTAACAGCTAATACGTATGCAATATGTAAATTTAATTAGAAATGGACCAAATTAAAGTTTTCGCCTTAATATCAAAATATATCCGTTCCCTTGTATCCTGGTGCTAGATAAAGTACTACAGCCTGAAAAAACACGATATATAAGCAAATATTTGACTAGTGAAACTCTAGTGATAAAAAGGGCAATCTAAGAGATGTATAAGAAGAGCAATGTTACTGCATTTAATACCAATTTCTTTTTTTTTTTACATTTGATTGCAAAAAGGGCGCCAAGAAAATGGAAATGTATGTGTTTCCACTTATTAATACTTAAATGCTACCTATATACGTATTTATGTATATCGTATATATGTATATCCTACATACATTTATCGCCCTCGCAGGAGTGGTCGGATGAAAATGAAAATACTAATTACTTTTTTATCAACTCTGTAATTGGTATTAGCTACATACAGCGGTGAAAAGACATGTCTGCGATAAATAAATTGATTACAACATTAGCGTATAAACTAATTACCTAATTAAATATTTAACCAGAGTCGTCGAACTGTTCGTTATCGTAAAAACAAGTCAGCGCGCCACGCGTAAATGTTTCATTAACTGAAAGCGGTGCGAAATACCACACGGAGTTTTGCAATTTAACCCTATTCTTTAAGATAAGGTGCACACAAACATTCTACACGGAAACCACTCGAATTTTTTTGATAATTCAATTTCAAAGATCGATTCGTCCACGCACGAGACCTATCTCGTCTCGTATCTTTTTTTATCTGAAATTTATCTAGGACGTTGCATATTCTTAACTGTTCTGTTGTGCAGTTCTGAGTTTGGGAATCGAACCCTAGTGGTTATGTGAGCGGTATTGCTTTTTAGTTTAGTGCCTGTTGTTTCAGCCAAATGTTTATCAACTCTTATAAAATAAAGGTAAGGCGAAAATTCTTTAAGTTAATCTTTGTTTAATATAAATTTGTTTATACAATAGATAGATAAGCGATGACTTGAGAATATTTGTATTGATCATTTACTGATATTTATTTACTATTATACGTTTACTAATATTTTTTGTTTGTGAAACTGGTGTCTAATTTATTAAAGACGGTAATATTTGTTTGTTTTTTTATTTTCTTATACAAGTAACTTTTTAAAAACAATACATTTTTTCTATATTTACTAAACTTTTTACCCAAAAATGATAAAAGATAAAATTAAGACCAACACTGTAAATTTTAGTCTTTCTATGCATTACAAGGGAACACTTACATATTTTTCACCAACAGTACTGTCCTTAATAATTTGGCTACCTACCTAAAATTAATTCTATTTGAATAAAAGTACTAGCTACACCTCAAAGTGTACGTGTCGCTTAGCACTTAACAGTAGCCCTAAGTACTTCACGCCGGTATTCTGTGAGGTCGTGGTACTTCCCCGGTCGAGCCGGACAATTTATGCAACAACAGAAGCTGATGCGTGGCTCTACCACTGTTATTATATAACATAATATTGACATTAGGTTCTCTCCTACTCAACACATATGCACATTTTGTTTTAAACTTCAAAACATTTTCTGTGTACTTCACTTATTAAAAATATGATTTACGTAATTGTAATAATAAAATAACAAAAATCTAAATACCATGAACATGACCATATAAAGTAACAATTGTTTTATTTTTAAATTGAGTATCTATTTATTTATTAAAAAAATATCTTCACGCAATTCCCAATACAGGGGTAGACAGAGGTCTAGTCTAGACATTTAAGTCCCTTCGACCCACCTTCCACCGAAGATATTTTCGGGACAACGTGACAGGTGGTGAGCCCGTCGACGTCTTTATGTCCAAGCCAACGATATAATTTGTACATAGGTTTTTAGAAAAACCTATTGGTACGGCCACTTGATGATCTAACTCGGGTCTCTTGACTAGAAATTCCGGCCACCCAACCACTCGGCTGTCGTGACTTGATATTTATTTATTTATTGACTTTATTTATTTTTGTAGATATTGTTCGAGGACTTTTAACTTTGTTTATATTATTTTTCAAGTATAGAAATAGTTTTTTGAATTATAAAAATAGTTTCTACAAAAGAGAACATTTAATATAGAGATTTTGTTTATATTTATATACCACATACTGCGGTTAATTGTAAAACATTTCAGGGTTGGTTCAACTGGCCTCTCATACGCGCACACCTCTGCACGGTCGCGGTCGCTCTCAGCTTCAGCAGCACATGGCGTATTCCACGAGACGCGTTCCGCTACGGCGGGCTCGTGTATGGAATTATATTCACAGTCGCTATGATCGCCGTGGCTCTACCCATCACAATGCTGCAGCTGTCCATCGGACAATTGAGCCAGCAAGGTGCCGTCGGTGTTTGGAAGGCAGTACCTTTCTTTAAAGGTAAACTAATCGGATCTATCATAAAAAAACATCTGTTATCTGAAGGAACAGACAGACGAATATTCTTTATTTAGACGTTCTTACTTACCTGTCATATTTACCTATTCTCGAGTATTTGAAAATTGTGAATCGAATTTGACTATGAAACTTAAAACACATGGCAATTTTTAAATGAAACACGTTTGCATTGTTATCTTCTGTAGGATGCAATTTATTTGAGTGGAAGTCAGTATTATTCGTACGTATTAAAATAATCTAAACGTTTCCACAAATTAAGTGATGTTTTTAAATTGTGCCTACACAGCTAAACATACGTAAGACAATGATTTTCAATACGCAAGAAAGTTCTTTTTAATAAATAAATAGATCACATACATTGTCCCGACACCAAAGTAGTTATACAAAAGTTATGTTGTGTTATTCAAAAAGCAAAAACAATGAAGGTACCACAAACATGACTTTTATGATATCTGATTTTGGCAAATTTTGTAACCTCTGGGTTTAAAACTACAATTCAGTACAAAACCTAGATTTTAATTCGGCGATGTGTAATTTAATTTATGTATCAATGACTAAAGCATCTGCATCTTGGCCATATATGAACCTTTTAGCGTCTTGGGGTACCGTTTCATTACAAAAACGGAAAAACAACCTTGAACGGATTGATACAGAGAAATGCAGGCAACGTTTTGTAATAGGAAACCAAGTCATAATTGCGTAAAAGATCCTTGCTAATGTTCGATGAACTCTGTGCTGCGACCCTATGATGCGGTAATTAGTTATTAAATATTCGAACACTAAGTTCGAATATTATTGGGCTTAAAATCTGGCTATGAAAATTTTACGTATAAGTTGTTTTTAAAGCTTCTTGTTTAAAATAATCTGCTATTTTTATTAGTATGTAAAATAGACTTTGACAATACAATTATAGAAAAACTGCAGGAAGGTGTGGTTTATTTTCTTTTATACTCTTTGGTCCTTTAAGAACTTGAATAATTTTAAATAACTTGTCTTTTTTGTTTTAGGGATCGGCTACCTAAGACTTTTAATCTCATTGCTCTCATCAATTCACACAACTGTTTACGTCGCACTGATTACAACATATTTTTTGTACTCCATAAGTAATTCCATTCCTTTCTGGGAATGTCAGTATATTATCGTACCGGTAAGTGTGAATTCTACCGCGTAATTTTTCAGAAATTTAATTTAATATGCCAGTGTTTCACATAATTTCTCCAGTTATCAGCATGACACACACAATTTGAAGGACAAGTGATTGCCATCCTAGACAACTAAATTCAATATTTCATTACCAGACCCTTAGACGCAGTTTTTCTTCTCCTGTCTCTGTGTCGTCTTAACTACCTACAATACGCCAATGACGGCTATAGCGTCTCCCTAATTTATATTAGGGAGCGTCTCCCTAATTTTGTATTAGGGAGACGCTATAAAGCCTATTGTCCACAGTGTTGTATATTACATAAAATGGATGAACTCTAAAGTATATCGTTGGCTTGGACATTAAGTCGGCGACGGGCTCACCACCTGTTACATTGTCCCAAAAATATCTTCGATGGAAGGTGGGTCAAAACGACTTAATTGTCAAGACCTTTGTCTCAATAGCGTGAATATATATAACAATATATATATATATATATATATATATATATATATATATATATATATATATATATATATATATATATATATATATATATATATAAACTCTATAACTTCTTTTTTCTTTAATTTATTTACTATAAAGGAGCACAGTGTCCCCTTTCTGAAACACATTGTTTGTTTGCCTGTTTGTTCATGTACATTCTTATGCCGGCACACAGTAACTGTAAGTTTATAATTTTCAGGACGAAGGCGACAGCTACGTAGTAAACGCGAGCTCCTGTTTCAAGTAAGAGATAGTCTGTTATATACCCTTTTATTCCAAGTTCTATTTGTTTATGTTTGAATTATATGTTTCAGTGAGACTTTCTTGGCTCCGGTCACCGAAAAGCCCGAGTATTACATTGCACTGGCGCTTATTGTCGTGGTCCTGTCCACGCTGTTTCCTTTTGTGTAAGTATTCGTTTGATTAATGACTCTTTGTTACGTTGTGATAACGATGGTATTTATATGCCGACTCGGTACCATGTACATGTTTGACGTCATTACGTGCCATTGTCCTAAAAACATCTAATTTTATTATTTTATTCCAGACATGCATTTTTGGTAACATTTTGGTAGCTCAGCCCCATTCCCCGCCCACTGCCTTATACAATCCAATTCCGTCCTTTTGCGGACAATTCAGCTGTATTCCTTAGGTTTTGTAAATGTACATGAGCGTCAGCGATCACTTACTATAAAGTGTACTTTTTACTTTTCCCGCTATTTCCTATCTTTCTCTCTTCTTCTAGCTGTCTTCTTCATCTATCTTTCTATCTTCATCTATACATATAAATAAAACTGAAGTGTGTGTTTGTAATTCAAAATTAACAGCTATTCATAAAATAAAATAAATATCTTGACGTTTTTGCCAATACAGAGGTCAAGATAATTAAGTCCTTTCGACTCACCTTCCTCCGAAGTCAGTTTTCGGACAACGTGACTGACGGTGACACCGACGCTCCATTGTATCCAAACCAAAGATATACTCGTAAGTCGTACATAAGTTCGTGAAAAAACCTATTGGTACTAGCTTTGAAGATCAAACTGTGGTCTCTTGGATCGACTTCTGTTCACCCAATCACACAGCTACGGTAGCTTCTGAAATTTTCAATAAATGCATATGATAGTATATATGGTAGTATATATTAACACAAATAATCATTTTTAAAGTTTTGGTCTGTCCGGCTAATCTCTGAAACAGCTAGACCGATTTTAACGGGACTATCACTGGCAGATAGCTAATTTTATAAGAATTAACAACGTGACTAGTGGTGAGCCTGTTACTATCTTAGTGATAATTTAAATGTGAAAATTTACTATTTTTAGCCATTGATAAAAATAGTAAATTTTCGAAAAATTTCACTTTTACCTTTCTGTAAAGGTCCCCGTGTCTCCTGATTTGAATTCATATCATAGCAGGTGATATGAATTCAAATCAGGAGATGGTGTCGTGGTCTATTCATAAAAACATTCTTATTCATGTCGGTATCTTTATAGTATTTTATTATTATATAAATTTATTTTCTTCTGAAAAATATTTCTTTTTTAGTTTAAGCCTAGGAAATGATAAAAAATTATAAAAAAATTCAGAAAACGGATAATATATTATTTGAAGTATATAAGGTAACTGATTTTGGATTTTTTGTAGATTGTTATGATGATGATTTTGTTCTATGTCTAAGCCCGACGAATGGGCTTCATCCTAACACGCACCCTGCTTGTGACTGTGGTGACCCTTGCGACCTCCTGGTATCACCAAAATCTAATGCCACTACATGGTTCAGCAGCTGCAGTAAAACGTAGCTTTTGAAGAATAAATGTTAAAAATAATATTTCTGTTGCAGGTTGTTCAGCCGGTTAAAGTTGATGAAGCGTATATTCTACACTTTGGGCCCTCTGGTTTTAATATTAGGCATAACAATCTCTTCGTCTATCGCGGACAGAATAGGTCTGTCTAATTTTTACGACCCAAGCGATTCAGGAAACTTGTTGCATTCCGCCGTTTGGAATGCGGCCATAATACAATCTCTTGTGGCCTCTCAGACCACTAACGGATTCCTTATTTTGGCAAGTGACACTATTTACTCCAGCGCAAAAGTCCAATGGTAAGGTTTACTTATATATATGTTAATAGATAAATGAGTCCTATATAAATAGATCGTATATATAACCGAGATACCACTCATCATGAGATCGTTGAAACTTAACACCCGATTGACTTAACATTTTTTATAGTTAGATATTTCGCAATGTTATCTACATTGCGAAATATCTCACTAAGAACAGATTTTGCGCAAATCCTTTCCAAAATAAAGTTCGTTAGTTGTGTAACTTGTACATATGAGAGTTTGTAATTAGGCTTTTGCCATTTTTAGTAGTCCACGCAGTCGAAGTGGGGCGCGGGAAGCTATTAATATTATGTAAACATTTGAAACATGTCTGAATGTATGTTTCTCAACCACACCAAAACAGTTAAAGGATCCAAAAAAGTTTGATTCACTGACTGTTTATACCGTCAGAGATTAGAAGCCTGATCTTGCCTCATGGATTTTGATTTTTAGTTTTCGATTTGAAACTTCGCGATTTTATGCTGCTTTAAACTCCGAGAAATGAAGGCATCCACGGGAATCTCGAAATGGTACATGAACGATGTCGACTGTAGTATCTTGTTAAAAATAATAGGAGACGTAGACCCATTTCGTCAATTCGCATTTCACTATACATTATAGTGAATTGCGAATTGAAATGTAAGATAGCAATTATATGTACGTTCACTATATATTATAGTGAACGTACTACAATTGTTGCTTACAATCCAAGTCAATACTAAATACTCAATAATTTATTGCGTTCTCATGTGTGTACATAAGTTCTTAAAATAACATGTTAGTATCAACATAAACCCGGATAGGGCACAGCAAAAACAGCAGCAACGAAAGTCCCTGATACTTACTGATCCATAAGAAAATTATTGAAATGCAAAAGATGATTACTCGATGACTAAAACAAAAACATTTTATGATCTCCGTGAAAGAGGTACAGATCTCCGTACAGCTCCGAGATCGCGGATTCGATTTTCGGTTTGATCAATGTAGAAAAGATTTTTTATACATTTTCTCGGCTTTGGGTGTTTGTGGTACCTTCGTTTTTTCTGAATCCTTAATACAAGTGCTTAACCAGTTACTTTGGGATCAGAGCAATGTATGTGATATTTTTCACTATCTATCTATGTATATTTCTTTTTTTAAGTAAAAGACATTCATATTCATCGTATAAATATTTGCCCCTAGATGGGTTGACGGGACCCTCAGCTTTGAAGGCAAGGTCTCTATCAACTTGGTTATTAGGCCGTTGTGTAACAATATGCTGGATATATGTCCAGTATCAATTTTACTTTTGAAATTTTTGTAGAGGCCACCCAGTCGGACTCTGGTAATTTGGTATTTCAGGACATCCTTGGCCGTCGTCAGTTGCAATCTTGCCGCGGGATGGGCTGGCATAATTTTCTGGCACGCGATGACTGAGAGCGAAGGCAGAGATACCAGTCCGGTGACGGTCTTAATAGAAACCTACAGGGTGGCTGTGGAGCGGAATCTAACAATCGTGTGGCCACTACTTATTTTTATCATGCTATTCTTTTCAGGCATCGTTACTATGGTGAGTTGAGATAAACTGAGATTGTAATTACAGTGTAATATTATATATTTACTACTAATAGGTGGTGAGCTTATCGCCTCTGTTAAGATCAAGCCAACGTTACATTAGTTTTGAAAATAAAGAAATCGTTGTTGTGTGGTCAGAATTTCTGTAAAGAGTTCGATCCACAGGTGGCAGGCTCGTATCAATGGGTTCTTCAAATACTTATGTACGAATTATGTCGTTGGCTTGGACTTTAAGACGTCGACGGGCTCGCCACATGTAACGTTGTCCCAAAAATATCTTCGGTGGAAGGAGAAGATGTGGCGTGAATATATTTTTTCAAGTAATAAGTACTTGTTCTACCAATGAGGCAGATATACTAAAAGATTAATATTTTAACGTCTCTTTATTTATGACTCAATGTCTTGATCTCCAAAAACGTTCTACAATTGTCTCGTGTAACAATGCAATAATTATATCACAACGTGACCCAAAATAACAATTAGTTTTTCCTTACCAATCCAAGTCACGATAGCCGAGTAGATTTTTTCAAAAGTTAAGTAGGATTTATATAGTTGGCTTGGACATAAACATGGCGACAGACTTACCACCTGTCACGTTGTCACAAAAATGTCTTCCGTAAAAGGTGGATCGAAAGGACTTAGTAATCTAGACCTCTGTGTACCCCAATAAACTACATAACTACTTCATTTTCTTAATAATATAAGGCTATTTATAAAACTTTGTTACGTTTACTACCAAAAATATAAACATTGCTTTTAATTTTTTCAGCTTACACTTTTATATCCGATCTACGACCATTGTCGACGAGTGGGGGGTCCGAAATGGCGTTATTTGGCGATTGCGTGCTCGGTGGTGAGCGTGGCAGGAGCCTTAGCGTGGTTGGCTGGAGGGCTGACTACTCTGAGCGCCGTGGAGGACGTGGCGATGCCGGTTCTCATCAGCTTCACCACCGTGATGGAAATCTTAGCATTTTTGCTTATCTATGGTGATTTTCTTTAAAATAATGTTGAATGTTAGACGATATGTACATATTTCTATGATGTTTTTATATGGTAAATATATGGAAGTATGGTAACAGCATAAGAATGGGCTACCAGTTTCATTCTGTGGGTATCGGAATAGACTAGGGGGTGTCTCAAAAATAAAATAGGCTACCGACGGATCATGGTATAATCATATGTGTTTATAACTTTGCAATCGCAGTGCAAAATACCTCATACGAGTGTCATACGTTAGGGCCTGTCACCGGTCTACTTTATTGGAGATCTGTAGTAATTGAGCTTCTGAGCACAGAGCGATGTGTTTATGTTTTAAATCTGAAATGTTATTATATAGAATATAAATGATTGCTTAGTCGTTGGCTGTGTCCCAACATATATATGTATGTTAAGTATATATTTAAGCTATCGAGAAGTAAGTCACGATAGCCGAGTGGTAGGTTGATCGGATTCGATTCACCCGAGTTCGATACCCAGATGGTAAGCTCGTACCAATGGCTTTTTTCAAAAAACTTATGTACTACATAATGACGGCGACGGGCTCACCACCTGTCACGTTATCCCGAAAATATCTTCGGTAAAAGGTTGGTCAAAAGAACATCACCCCTGTATTAAGAATTGCGTGAGGATATTTATATATAATTACATTTACTTAAATATATATTAAATTTATAGATTGGAAAACTCTGTCCGAAGATGTTGAGTTTCTAATCGAACAGCCAGTGACAAAGTGGTGGGTCTTGGGATGGTTCGGGGCGCCATGTTTGATCGCTCCATTCGCGACATGGTGGGCCGTGACCTGGCTGATTGATGACTCAAAATGGACTGAGTGCCCTTGGGAAGCTATCCTGCTTGTTGCCACCATTGGAGTGGCCGCCGTCATACTTATATTCTTTGCTATTGTGTCTGTGGCAAACCAGGTGCAATATGATACAGTGGCGGTAAGTGTTTATTTAATATCTCTATAATCTGAGTAAAGTACGACAATTTTTTTTAACCATTAGATTATAATAGCTATGTTTTGACTTCGCGACCTTCTACGCAATGCGAATGTCCAACTCCACAACCTTGCCCGGCGAATAAATGTCCAAAATTTTCCGTAAACAAAACCTCAACCAAGGACGGAACCTTGTGTGAGATTGCTCGCACTTACGAGACGTTTCCTTAAATGTCGCCAACAACTAAGATGCGACGTTGAGTGATGAACGTTGTTTCTCGACAGAAGTTGCAGGCGTCGTTCCGGCCGTCGAGGCACTGGGGCCCGCGGGATCCGGTCACGCACTACTACTGGCTCGCGCGCCGCGATGGCTCGCTAACGAACTTACCCAGGATCAGTTACCGGCGACAGCTCGGACAGTATTCCAGGAACACGAGCGTCTTTAACATCTCGAATGCGAGCGAAGCGAAAGAAGTGTCCGTTGAGAACAAAAGACGCTCGAATTCCGATGACTGGCTGTACACGGTGTGCAGGAAAACGTATTTAGAGGAGATCTATCCGCAATTTATGAAGCGGACTAAGAACAGATCAAAATCATTGGACTGGTCGATATTTTCTAAAGTGAAAGCTAAAAACGCACCCCGTCAGTTGCATGATTCGAAGATTAGTGTCGTCATTCCTGAACTAGTTGAAGAAGCGAATAACAACATCGCAGAGCCGAACAGAAATGTATCAAATTTACCTAGCTAGAAATCTAAATTCTGTCACGTCTGTGTCTAGTCACGTTTCAATGTAACTGTATGTATTTGTAACTAGAGTTTAAGGAAATATATGATACAGTTAACAATTTATCTATATTATTATTTATCTTAAACATATAGTAGTATCATGTGTTAGTATTGAACGATATGGTCGAGTCACGATATCTGAGTGTTTTGGTAATCCGAATGCTGATAAGAAACGTCGAGTTGGATTCCCAAGAGGGTGGCAATAGCCTTATGGTTTAGGGTGTGGACTGCGAATATGACGTTGCAGGTTCGGGCCCGCCATTCGACTATTGTCAACTCCAGGACACAAGAATGCGAATATGACTTTGCAGGTTCGGGCCCGCCATTTGACTATTGTCGGTTATCAACTCCGGGACACAAATATTGCAGCTTTGTTGAAGCGGTTAACAGGAGTACTAGTAATGCTATTTGGCGTTGCAAGCATTCTTAAAAAAATCGCATACATGAATATAGAGTAGCCTAATATTTTTTTATAGAAAAGGGAAGCAAACGAGCAAGTGGCTCACGTGATGGTAAGTAATTACCGCCGCCGAAACGCAGAAGTTTGTTAGACCTCTACTTCTGGCCGGTATTCTGTGAGGTCGTGGTACTTCCCCGGTCGAGCCGGCCCATTCGTGCAACAACAAAAGCTGATGCATGGCTCTACCACTGTTGTGTATATGTATCTAATTTAGTCGAGTAATCCCCATTTACGTTTAATGTTAAGTCGATCATATCAATGGAGAATAATAAACATCCACGATATAACGCTATGCGATAGTTTTGCGAGATTATTGTGATTAAAAAATAATAACAGATCGAAATTATTATTAATACTATTATTTGCAGCAACAAAAACAAACAAACTAATAGCTCATTGTTTGTTGTTCACTGACCAATTAGCACAACCGTATGTGCTGATTACATAAATTACGAGCCGAGTGACAGTACAGTCTGTTCGACGAGGTTTGATAAAAAAGCAGGGTATTTAAACTTATTACAAGTTGCGGACTGCTAGTTATATTTACAGATACTTGCAAGTAAGCTGCCGTCGTCGCGTTTGACAAACGAACAATTGATAAACGAAACCTACCACATTCACCAGCGCTTTGTGTAGTTGCTATTGCGATACTGAAGCGACAGTCGCTGTTGCGAGTCGGTTTCATAGTATTTCTGTTATCTCAACATAAACATGCGAATGACTGACAGAATAGGAAAAAATATATCTTTATCTAGACCTACTAACAAAGCTCTGCCTATATTTAAACTTACAGTTTTGGTCATTAAGTGAACAATGAATGTTTTTCTGCGAACCACTTGCTACTTACCTACTATTTATAAATTTTACAGTCACGATAGCTCAGTGGTTGAACAAAATTCGAGACAAGAGAGCCGTGTTCGATCTTCAGGTGGTAGGCTCGTATCAATCGGTTTTTTTAAAGCTTATGTGTGATTTATATGGTATGCTTGGCCATAAAGACGGCGACAGGCACACCACCTTTCACGTTGGCTCAAAAAATATTGTCGGTGAAAGGACAAGAGGTAACCTTAAAGTCCAAAGGACTTTAAGGTTACCTCTGTCTGGCTAGACAGAGGTAACCTTTAAATCCTTTGGGCCAATAACGCTACATAATATTAAACGAAAACTTAATTTCTTTAATTTTTCACGTTTCATAATGAGTTAATAGGCAAGTATAATAGTTTTTAAACTAATTTACTAGTTAAGCAATAGATCTACTGGAGTATCTTCTTTTATCTTTGTTTGGTATCGAATTGTTAATAAAAAGGCAAATAAATGAAAAAAGATAATCTGACATATTCTAAACGATGGTGATAATGGCAGTAAGGCGAACTAATGTGCAGAATGAAGCATTTAGCGAATACTAACTAGTTACATACGTATTTTATTATGATTCTATATAAATAAATAAATAAATAAATATCTTCACGCAATTCCCAATACAGGTCGACAGAGGTCTAGTCTAGTCCAACGATGTAATTCGTACATAAGTTTATGAAAAACCCATTGGCACGAGCCTGCCACTGAACTGGGGACACATCGAACTGGGGACTCGAGATTCCAACAACCCAACCACTCGGCTATCGCGACTGATGATTCTATCATATGCTTTTGATAACTATTATTAAGAGCAATCAACGAACACATGAGTATACTAACAACTCCGGTCCATTTCTATCCCCAAGAGGAAGGTTCCTACCAATAAACAAAAATAACATAATTTTTTACAAACTTTGTAAAAAATTATGTATTTATTCTTTTTTCGAATAAATAAAAAAATTATGGAAAAAAAAAGTTATGCCATCTTACATCCGATTTGTGACCACAACTTGGAAACAATAAAACTTTGTTTCACCATTTATAACGGTGTCCCAAATGAGCTCGGGTGAAATGTGGTGAGGATGTACTGAATTGTTTAAACCTCTGACTACCCCAGTACTGAGAAATGCTTGATGATAATAAAAACATGTTTTGTTCTTTGTTTTCCAAATCACATGTCTATTACATGTGAATTGGAAAATACAATAGTGTTAATGTCATTACCTAAAAGTCATTATAAATTATATATGTGATATTTAAAACGACACAGAAGCATAATCTTTAAAAGTTTTTATTAAATTCTATTAAACAAAGTATTATACATAAATACTTATATACATATGGGCATAGGCCTCCCCCGTAGGGAGGATTTGCCATAATCACCACCCTTGGCTTGCGAATTGGCGATTGCAGTACCAGACCACTCTCACCTCAGACGCTGCGGCCCATCTTCGGTCTGATATCTTTGGTCTGATATTTCTAGAGATGGTTGTCCCATCAAGATATTTAAGGCTGTTTCCTTTAGTGGCGTCTTACGACATCCTCGGGAAGACTGGTAATATTCTTACTCCATTATCACACGGATAACAGAAAATAATTTTAATAAAATATTGTAAGCGCTGGTTAAGAAACAGTTATATTACAAGTACAAGAAAGCTGACACGCACACGACCTAAATTTCCTATTTCTTTAGAACAGATTTTGTGTTGCCTGTATTTAAATGAATGAATAAAGAAAGTGGAGACCGGTTAACCGGTAGTATGGTGACGTTATATAACCTGTGCAGTCTCGTGGGTGTTGCAAACGACGTCTATTACCTAGAAAACTTATAGCCTAGATGCTTAGAAGTAACATATAAGGCGTGAAGAGATGCTACATATCCGTTTCATAGAATCAAACAATAAACATAATATTATTTCCTTGTTTTACTACTTTAATCCGTTAACTGATATTATTAACGGATTTTATAGACTTGAGTTGAAGTCAGCGAAGAGGAGAAATTACTGTTTCTCTTATTTGTAAAATTCTTGCGGTTTTTAATATGTGATGCAAAGGTAAAGCCTTAGAATTGAATTTCTATTGATGGTTTTAAAAAATTACCAAACATACTTTGTCGATCAGTGTCGGGCAGCAGCGTCTAAGCCGCTTAATATCTCTAAACCCTGGTATCTCGCGAGGGTGGCGATTACTTATTGTAGTGAACTTTTACTAGGCATTGTGTTGCATATTGTGTTGTATATGCAATCTGTATGTATATTGTATCTTGTGACAATAAGTTTTTTCAAAACTTATGTACCATTTAAATCGTTGGCTTGAATATAAAGACGATGACAGTCTCACCACCACTCACGTTATTTCCAAAAAAAGTTTTCGGTGAAAGATTAAAAAGACTTAATTGTTTGGGCCTCTGTCTTCCTCAATATAGAGAAAAGCGAGAAGGTATTTTTTTCGTCGCCTGGGGAAATATAAGAAACACTATTAATGCTCATCAGTTGGATTAATAATTATTTTAGCTTGGCGTTAAACAGCTCGCACTTCTGCCTACTCCGCTATGTTCACTATGTTTTAATTTCCTTATATTGAAACGAATATTTTCAATTAATACAAAGATCGAAAAAAATATAATAAGATCATCTAAATTCGAGATGTTAGTCAAATCGTTGGATTACTTATACTGTGGAATCTCTAAATAAGTACCAACGTATACATGATACATTCTACTTCCTCGTATTTTATGTTCTACTGAACATAGTTCCCTCTCAAAGAATGTCACAAATAATGGTTTTGAGTTACATGCATCCATCTACTCCCCACAACATAATGCAAGTCGACACACCGTGAACTGAGGGCGTCTGACACTACTTCGCTTCTTATGACATCCATCAGAAGAAAGGTTTCCAACGCTGTAACTACCTTGCAGTTGTATGACCATCAGTAGTTCTTATAAAGCATGTAACAAACTGACTCGTGTAATTGGATTCAGAATCTGAAAGGAAAGACGAAGAGAGATGATTTGAGGTTAACTCACATACCTCACTCACGTAAATGCTTCCACTTCACGCTGGTATAATGTAAGGCCTTGGTAAATACCGGCACGAGCAAGCCCATTATTTTATTTCTATTCTTTCATATGTTTATGACCATTAAACTTGAAAAGACGTTTGCTAAAGAGATAAAAAAGTAAAAGTATATATAAAATGTCATTAAATATATGTATTCTCTGTGTAAAATGTCAATAAATATATGTATTATCTTTACATAAATATTTCTTTAATAAATAATACATTTATAATAATAATCAGATAGAGGCTTAGAAAAGCTTGGCGCGCAACCTTGTAGTAACAATACTAATTAACAATCTTCAGAACATAATAATTATATATCCGCTGATGCTACTATGGCATGATACCAGAACATTGGCTCTCTTGCCATTTCGAATGGCAAGTGGAACAAAAAGTGAACAAAATATGACAGTCTTCCTTAGCCAAATAGTAACCGATTACCGATGACCAAAAAGAGAAGAAAAGAGCTTGGGTCCAATTATTGTTAAACTAGAATTCTAATTATATTCTAATTCGATTTAGAAATTTGTAATTTTATTTTTAGTTCTGTTTGTTATGATGTTGTGAAGGATTAAGTTAACTTACATCACAATACCCAATATTTTAAAGACTATTATTGTACGACAACATTAGGTACAATTAAATTAGCATTGTTTTGTTTAGTCAAACTTCTAAAATAAGTTAACATAAATGTTTACATTATTTACATCTTGCCTCTAAGAGTGTTTTCCCGTCAAAATACCATCGCAAAATGATCGCATTGACCTCCAAAATGTTGTAGGAAATATCTTCTACTTCGCCGCAATGGCCTACGTGTCTCGATAGTTGACCTTCCTTTAGGAAGATGATGTCGAACCGCCATATATGACGGACCATCCTTTGTTATAAGATCGAATGGTAATATATTCTCACCACATAGCCGCTTCGTCACGACTTGTGTAGAGGAAGCGGTGAAAAATAATTGCTCATTACTTCTATTTTGACGAGCGTTTTGAGAGGCCTTATGTAAAACAACTGAGTAACAACAAGTGTATGCTGTAATGTGTAAGAAAAGGAATGAACGATTGTACTGACCATTTCATTCGCACTTCGCTCGTTCAATACGAGTTCGTTAATCAATACACGGCATTACGATGCGACAGTACCAGGAGGCTATGAGACGCAAGGAAATATTGTTTCGCTAACTTTTCAGTAGCGACAAAGTTTGTGTTATATAGTCTGAAAATTACGATTCAACGATACTGGGAAACTATGGAGTTACAGAGGTTATTGAAAAATAAAAGACCGTTTACACAATTTATTAGAGAATTTTGTAACTGGATAAATATTAGCCATCTTGTCAAAAATTTTATGCACGATATATTTATTTTCAAATACTTTATTGTGCACTACTTAAAATAAAAAAAAAACAGATTACAGAACGTAAGAAATACATAGAGTAAGTACAACAAGGTGATCTTATCGCTTAAGAGCATCTCTTTCAGATAACCTTATGGGCTAAGGATACATAAAACATTTTTGAAATTTCATTATTGGGGGATACACAGGGTCATCAGGGTTATCAGGTAGTCAGGAATATCGTCTTCTCCGTCCGATTAAAAGACTGTGGTGGACTAGCTCTTTTGTACTGTTGATGTTGTAAGAAATGCGTAAGGGAAAATAATTAATTACCTAATGTTAGATGGCTAGATAAATAAATAAATAAATATTCAATCGAATTCAGCACACCGACAATTTGCAGTAGCGTATGAGGAACAATACTAATATGGAAAACCCACCCTTACAAGATTTACCTGCAGATAACTTTTACAGACCATAATGTTATGCTAAAAATTTATATTACATTTAGAATACTTCCATCCCAAAAAATGTCCTCAGTGGAAGGTTGGTCGAAAGGACTTCTAGACCTCTGTCTACCTCAGTATTGGGAGTGGCATGAATATATTTATTTATACTAGTAACTATGTGCAGTGAGTCAAAACGGATATTTCATATATTTCTTATAATTATTTATGTGTATATAAAAAATATATATAAAAAAAATATATCTTCACGCAATTCCCAATACAGGGGTAGACAGAGGTCAAGTCTAGACAATTAAGTCCCTTTGACCCACCTTCCACTGAAGATATTTTCGGGACAACGTGACAGGTTGTGAGCCCGTCGCCGCCTTTATGTCCAAGCCAACGATGAAATTCGTACATAAGTTTTTTGAAAAACTCATTGGTACTGCCACCTGGGGATCGAACTCGGGTCTCTCGACTCGAAATTCCGACCACCAAACAACTCGGCTATCGTGACTTATATATCTTGTATGTATGTAGTATTCACAATTATAATATTATTTGTGTATTTATTTATTATTCTACTAATTTCTTTAAACTAAGTTAGCACTTAAAACTTTTTTTTTTCCACCGCCTCGGGTTGACTGGTAGAGAATGCCGATAAGGCATTAGGTTCGCCCTTTGTTGTCCTTACTTTTAAGGTGAATCAATAAAGTTTAAATAAATAAATAAATAAATTATTATTTAAATTTATAAATTAAATTAAATTAAAAATTAAAGTAATAATTTAAATTTATATTTTATATTATTTAAATTTTATTAAACCTACAATATATTTGAAATAGTGGCAAAACTATAAACTAAGTGTCCACGTTGAATGTTTAGCTAAGTCTTTCAGCCAACATAGCATCAGCGCCCATATCCCAAGCGGCTATGACCACTCGCTTAACCTGTCCCTTTAGAAACTGTATCAAAAATTTATATAAATATATAAAGAAACTTATATAATATTAACTTATATCACGTAGGTTTTCTCTAATATTTATAAGAAATACTTAACCGACACCAGTCCTTGTGCACCTTTTTGTACTCGTTTGTCTCCTTCGACGACTAGTGAGTGTTCGACTTCTTCTCTGCACTTGGTAACAATGCTAGATATTTTATTTACATTGCAATAAAAAAATATATGCAACATTATTACGATACCAAGATACTAGGAGGCTATGAGACGAAAGGAAATATTGTTTTACTAACATTTTAATAACGAGAAAGTTTGTTTTAAGTTTAAAAATTACGATTCAACAATACTGGGAAACTACGGAGGTAAAGAAGTTATTAAAAACTAAAATACCGTTAAAAATTATACCAAAAAACAGAATCTTTTAAACTTAACAAATAGTTGTTAAGTTTAAAAGATTTTGTTTTTTGGTATAATTTTCATACTTACAAAATTGATAGGCTTTTAATTAAAAATTTTAAATGACATTTGTTTTAACATTTTTGTATTTTCATAATTGGGGATTATCTGCAACGTCGTTTAAAAACTGTTAATAAAGACTGCTTTCTGATTGATCTGAATTTAATAATGGAGCTTGTAGAAGTCAACGCAGGACGTTAAGCAGTCTGGCGATGCGAAATGATAGACTGTGACCTGATTTGCGGTAAGTCGAGATGGTACACAAACTGTATGGTCACATTGTCACTTTGAGGAGAAGGGGCCAAACGTTGATGATCCTCAATAGCATTCATTGTGCTGAAAGTCCTCCGGTGCTGTGACTGCGATTACCACGATCGATTTTGATGGAGAAGCTCGCTGCATAATTAACTAAGCGTAACATAGCATAATTTTTTTTTTATAGAAGAGGGAGGCAAACGAGCAGGTGGCACACGTGATGGTAAGTGATTACCACCGCCCATGAACGTCTGTAATACCGGAGGAATAGCGGATGCGATATATTGTTTAACTAACTTTTTAATAACGAGAAAGTTTGTTATAAGTCATTTAATTACCATTCCACAAAACTGGGAAACTATGGAGGAAAAGAACTTATTAAAAGCTAAAATGCCGTTAACGTTTT
This sequence comes from Sericinus montela, assembly GCA_029286605.1. Taxonomy (NCBI): domain Eukaryota; kingdom Metazoa; phylum Arthropoda; class Insecta; order Lepidoptera; family Papilionidae; genus Sericinus; species Sericinus montela. The sequence goes on from JAGSMR010000009.1 coordinate 4,015,977, forward strand.
TTGTTAAGTGATTTTGTTTTTAGGTTTAATAATAGGCAGCAAGTCATCAAAAGCATTGATGACTTGCGATTCACAAACTATTGTATCTCTTTAAAAAATATTATACAGTTTGAGTTATTAAATTTTTTTGTCTAAATCAAAGATTTATATAGTTGGCTGGGACATAAAGACGGCGACAGGTGAGTCGAAATGACCTACTTGTCTAAATATCTGTCTACCCCAGTAATAGTTTTTTTAGAAGTAAAAGAGTATAAGTACATCAAAGTGAAAGATATATATACAAAATTATCTTGAAATCTTGTAAAATTACTTAAGTAATGATGATGACATTTGGCACGTAGGTTAATTATGAGTAGGAGACGAAAGATTTTAAGAAACTCCACCAATGAAGGTAAAAAGTTAAAAGTGAAACTATATTATTTCTAAAGATAGAAGTATGAAAATTAGTATATAGGCTTTTAATAAAAATTTTAAATATCATCTGTTTTAACATTTTTGAAATTTTATAATTGATGATTATTGGCAACGTCGTCATTTAAAACTGTTAATAAAGGGTGCTTTCTGATTGATCGGCATTTAATAATGGAGCTTGTAGAAGCCAACGCAGGTGAAGCAGAGGGAGTGAGGAGAGCTTGACGTTAAGCAGTCTGGCGATGCGGTGAGAGACTGTGACCTGATTTGCGGTAAGTCGAGATGTATTGTCACAGGGTCACTTTGAGGAGAAGGGGCCCACTGTTGATGAACCTCAGCAGCATGTATTGATCGGACAGTCGTCCGGTGCTGTGACTCTGATTATGACGTCGATGTTGATGGAGAAGAGTTCTTCAGAGGTTACTATCGGTTGGTAGTTAGATCACGACGGGGTCATCTGTGTAGTGGATGATGTGCTGAAGGAAAAGAGTAGCTACCCACCAGGTCAAGTGTTTATGACCTGGGGAATACGTCTCCCATATCAATATGCGCTATCGGTATTCGTATATATGCGTGTAATCATGAGAACTTCGATAGCGCTATGTAGTATGTCGATTTTTCTTGAATCCGCTTCTATCGAGCTCCAAATATCACCAATGTCAATGCAACATCATAATAGATGTAAAATAAAACGTATATATAGAGTCAAATAAGTTTTCCCTATTTTATAACAGAAATACTTATTCGTCACCAGTCCTTGTATCATAACCTTTTTGTACACGAATGCCCTCTATTAACAGCACTAGCTTCATACTCTGCATCTGCATTTCTCTGTGCTGGTTACTTCTTAAATGAATTTCACACGTTTTCTATAATAAAGTTTATATACGTTTCTATAATAAAGGTTAGTCAAAGGTTTTGACTTCACTGGGACTGATTTGACCAGGTTATAATTTGGGAAAGCGTAAAAAATAGATTGTGAGTCCGTCCTGTCTTATTTCCAAGCCAATATACACGTACAAAAAACTCTCTCAAAAAACTCATTGTTGTCCTGAGGATTGAACTCGAGTCTCTTTCTTGACTTGACTATCAACCCAACTCGGCTATGGCTACGGAGGTTTTCCCTATTTTTTAAAATAAATTCTTATAAGACACCAGTCCTTGTGAACCTTATTGTACTTATTTGCCTCCATGGACGACACTAGCTTACCCGCATAGGTACGTCAATAAATCAATGGAAGATTATTACGATGCCAAGATACTAGAAGGCTATGAGACGAAAGGAAATATTGTTTTACTAACTTTTTCATAACGAGAAAGTTTGTTTTAAATCTAAAAATTACGATTCAACAATACTGGGAAACTATGGAGTTAAGAAGTTATTAGAACCTAAAATACCGTTAACGCTATTTGTTAAGTGTCTAGGTTTTTGGTTTAATACTAACCAGCAAGTCATCAAAAAGCCAGTCAACAAAGCAACAAGTCAAGAAAGAGACTCGAGTTCAATCCCCAGGACGCGTAGGCGTACCAATAAGCTTTTTTTTAAAGAGTTTTTATGTACGATTTATATCGGCTTGGGAATAAACAGCCAGCAAGTCTTATAAAGACTAATATAAACTGGATCAAACTCTATAATATAAAATATTATAGAGTTTGATCCAGTTATTTGTTGTAGCCTAAAAGTATTGTCGTCTTTAGAAAAATAATTATAAATATGTTTTCATACCAGATTTCTTTTTGTGCTGAGTTATAAATGGCAAATACAATAATGTTCTTCATACAGGCGGTTGTTTAGGTAATTGCATTAATATACATATTTTTTTTTACATAATTTTTCAATACACATAACCGTAAATATGAAGTTTGTCTGTCATATCAAAAGCAACTCTCGACTCTCGATATATGATTGTATACTGTCGTAAAAACAGATTGGACTGTTTTTTTTAGTATGGTCTGTCACATCACATGTTATAATTTCACATTATGTCATGGGTTTTGTATTCTGCTATGGGGTCATGCAGCTGACATACAAAAAATATTTATTTAAAAAAAAATGACGCATTAAATACCATACGAGCAATCTCATGTCTAGATTCGAGAGCATCTCTTAGAGAAAACATTTAAAAAAATATTTTAACATTGACATGTCAATATACACAGTCAGGTCATAAGTATTGTCACACAGTAAAAACTTTTCTTTTAGAATGCTGGCCACAAAAAAGTTTATTGAATTCGAATTTCGAATTGTTCATGATAATATAACTACACTTATTTATAAATATGGAGTGGACGTTTAAAGAAGACCATCAAACGATACAATGAAGACTCTTGTGTAGATGACAGGTCAAGAAGTGGTCGCCCTTGGTCTATTAGGACTCCAGCAGTGATAAAAGCTGTGAAGAATCGAATTCAAAGAAATCCCAAACGTAAGCAGAAACTGTTGGCCCTTCATATGGGGTTAAGCAGAACCAGGGTGAAAAGGGCTTCCGGCATATCGAAGAAAAACAGGACATAGTTTGAATGCTCGTCTAATGCACCTGAGACTGAAGAAACGAACTCATCGGGCACGAAGACTGGCCCTCCTCCTGTCCAGATTTGAATCCCTTTAGATTACAAGATATGGCAACACTTGGAAGAAAAGGCGTGCTCAAAGCCTCATCCCAATTTGGAGTCACTCAAGACATCCTTGATTAAGGCAGCCACCGATATTGACATGGATCTCGTTCGTGCTCCGATAGACGACTGGCCGCACAGATTGAAGGCCTGTATTCAAAATCACGGATGTCATTTTGAATAAACTTTATTGTCATAAGAATCTATGTTTTGTTAAGTTCATTTTGTTACATAATGAATAAACTTGTTTTAATTATTTTAGGTTAAACATGTGACAGAATTTATGACCTGACTAGGTATATATGAAAATTTTATGTATCTTTATAAACAGTTACTAACAGCAATATTTTTAGGAAGAATATAAATATGCATACTGTAAATACATACAACATACTACAAACATAATACTTAAACGCTAGTTAGATTAGACTCCATAGAGTAAGCAGCTCCTTCATGGGGGCATTTTTATAACAAAATCCTAGTGAATGTTCATAGTCTGCCTCTTAACAAGTTTAAGAAATTCACTAAAGATAATTTATTAAAGAAAACAATCACGATAGCAGTAGGGTTATCGGAAGAAGAAGAAAGACTTAAGAGTCAAGAGACCCGAGTTCGATCCCTAGGTAGTAGGTCCGTACCAATTGTTTTTTTTGTCTTTAGTTTTTATTGATCTTTTTGTTTGTCCTATGTAAGAGAGACCACATTATCAGTCAAGCTTGTACACTCCTGCATCTTCAAGAGGGATATTACACTTAACAGCTTGGGATGCTTGGGATCCAGTCATTAATAAAATTAAATCCAAGACCAAGCATACCACTGCAAGACCTCAAGATACAGTGAGCACATTCTGCGTAAATCGGATCCAAAATTAATAAATAAAGTTGACGGTAGCCGAAGGTAGCTGTGACAGCGGGATATTCAAGACCTCAGTCCCCCCGTGACCACAGATGCTGTAAAGCATCCGAAACGTCGGGAAATAAAAATAATTTGTAAACTAATTAAAAACGCGATAAAATCCGAAAATCGTTGTATTTTAAATGTGTAGTATTCACATACTGAACAATCGCATTCGGCATTATTTGGAAACGCAAATACCTAAAGAACAAGCAGGTTTTGTGAAGGGCAGAGACACTAGAGAACGGGTTCTTAACGTGAGACAACTGATAGAAAAAGCACGGGAATACAACGTACCAGTCATTATGTGCTTCATTAATTACAGTAAAGCTTTCGACTGCGTCAACTGGGAATCATTATGGAAAGTACTTGCAGACCTTGGTGTACCCAAACATCTGACGTCCTTACTGCAAACTTTGTACTACAACAGTCGAGGTGTTGTCAGGATTGGTGAAGTCACATCTCAGCCTTTTCATTTTGGTAAGGGTGTCCGCCAGGGCTGCATCCTGTCACCGATTCTTTTCAACGCGTACGGAGAATATATTATGCGTCAAACCTGTGACAACTGGGATGGAGGTGTGCGTATTGGCGAGGCAAAGATCACAAACCTCAGATACGCCGATGACACGACACTTTTGGCCGCAAGTGAGACCGAAATGTCGATTCTGCTGGCAAAAATGGAGCTAATTAGTAACAAATTAGGCCTTTCCATCAACAAGGCGAAGTCGAAAATCATGGTGGTTGATCGTGCCAACACTCTAAGTTTCACTGGCGTGCTGGGCTTGCAAGTGGTTGATGAGTTTGTTTACCTCGGGTCCACTATAAGCAATAACGGCTCATGTGAAACAGACGTACGAAGGCGCATTGGAATGTCAAAAAGCGCTATGTTTCGGCTTCAGAAGATTTGGAGGAATAGAGGAATCAGTTTAAAGTCCAAATTAAGGCTGGTGCAGACTCTAGTCTTCTCTATTTTTCTATATGGAGCTGAGACGTGGACTCTGAAGACTGATGATCGGAGGCGTATAGATGCGTTCGAAATGTGGTGCTGGAGAAGGATGCTCCGCATACCATGGACAGCTTTCCGGACCAATGTTTCGATACTTAAGCAACTTGGAATTAAAACAAGATTATCTACTATATGCATGAAACGAATTCTTGAGTATTTTGGCCACATTGCCCGTAAACATTCAGACAACCTGGAAAAACTAGTGGTTACAGGAAAAGTAGAGGGCAATCGATCTAGAGGCCTAATTCCGAAACGTTGGTCCGACCAGATCCGAGCTGCGCTAGACACCACGGTGTATAAAGCGATGCACGATGCCGAAGACAGGAATAGATGGCGTGCCATAATAAAAGAAAGGATTCTGGACGGTGGTGGTCACGACCCTCAGACATGAGGAGTACGACTGCAGGAGGAGGAGTATTCGCGTAAATACAAGAAATCATTAATCTTGTATTGTCATTAAAAATTATTGAACAAAAAAGAGGGTATATATTCTAATTTAGATTAATAAATAATTAATTTGACTTTGATTGCGATTACAGAGGTTATCGTATAAGCAACACATTTAAAATAATTGTTGTTGTTTTTGAATATATAATAAATACATAAAAGTGGAAGATATAGACACCAATTGATCTTGAAATCTTGTAAAATTACTTAATTTATGATGATGAAATTTGGCACATAGGTGAAGCATGAGTAGGAGACGAAAGATTTTAGGAAACTTCACTGTTTTAACATTTTTGAAATTTCATAAGTGAGATTATCGGCAACGTCGTCATTTAAAAAGTGTTACTAAAGGGTGCTTTCTGATTGATCGGCATTTAATAATGGAGCTTGTAGTTGTCAACGGTGAAGCAGGGGGAGTTAGGAGAGCTTGACATTATGCAGATGCGGTGAGAGGCTGTGTTAAATTATCTTTACACGTTTTGTAAAAAAAGGGTAGCCAGAGGTCTTACAATTTGATCCCTTCGACCTATTTTTTACCTGCTTATATTTTGGGAAAGCGTAAAAAACAGATGGTGAGCTCGTCGCCGTGTTTATTTCCAAGCTGATGTAAATCGTACATAAAAACTCTCTTAATAAACTCATGGGTACGCCTACGCGTACTGGGGATCGAACTTGAACATCTCAACCCAACTCAGCTATACTTCTTTTTAAATTAAAATGGTAAATTTCTCTATCAATATACACGATTATTACGATGCTACGACACTAGGAGGCTATGAGCCGTAAGGAAATATTGTTTAGCTAACTTTTCAGCAAGAAGAAAGTACGTAAAGTACGTCAGAAAATTACGATTCAACAATACTGGGAAACTATGGAGTCACAGAAGTTATTCAAAACTAAAAGAATAAACTAAAATACCGTTTACGAAATTTAATAGACGAAAGATAATGACGGCCTTCGAAGCTAAGGGTATGGGTTCTAATTCCACTAGGGGTAAAAAGGGTATGTCTTGTCATCGATGTTCATAAGTATAAATGAATATTTATCTATGTAAATACATTGTATTAGTATTGATACTATGACGGCGATAGGGTTATCTCCTGTCACATTGTTCCGAATAAGCTTCGGTAAAGGATGTGCGAAAGAACTTCAT